>JABJVR010006671.1:0-12217 GCA_025773905.1 Chitala chitala
CTCTGTGGCATAACTTGAAAATTGCTGTACACCACCGCAATCCAGCTAATGTGAAGGAGCTGGAGCAGTTTTGCCTTCAAGAATGGGCAAAAGTGCCAGTGCCAAGATGTACTAAGATAATGCAGACATAGATTTAGCAGACACTTTCATCCAAAGCAACTTACATTTCACATACGTGCTACAATGACCTAGCACTGAGTGTCTTGCTCAAGGACACACCCAGTGGCTGGGCTGGCATTTGAACCAGGAACATTCTGCCTCCCAGCCTGATGTTTTACCCACTGAGCCACCAGGCTGCTACATACATTCATAGACATGCAGCTGTAATTGCAGCAGTAGGTGACTCAACAAAAGTATTGGGGGTGAATACTTGTGCACCCTTCAGATTTCTGTTTGTTTGCTTTAATTATTGTTTATGTCACAATAAAAAAATTTTTTGCACCTTCAAAGTCATAACCTTGTTGTGTAAATCAAATGGTACAAACCCCCAAAAATCCATTTTAACTCCAGGTTGTAATGCAGAAAAGACAATTCAGATTTGGATGAGACACAGAGAAATTCTGTTATTATGCTTTTATACAGATCACAGGATGATTTATTCCACTTGTTTAATCTGTACGTCCCATTTGTACAATGGGCAAAGGCACGCTGTATCGCTGGCATCTCTTGGAATATAATCTGTTACCAGTAACCTGTTAACGTCACAGAGCTGCTTTGTGTTAAAACACAAAACGGATCATATATATATATAATTTTTTTTTTTTGTATGGTGGCAGTAATACGCCACCGTATATTTTTATACTTCACTTACCGAGAGGTATTAAAATCTTCATTGACTGTTTGGCATTGTTCAGTTTTGTTCCTGTAATCTATGAAAAAATGTTATTCTGTTGATCAGCATTTTTGCTTATAATGATTTACCTAAAGTGCTCAAGTAAACAAGCCACTTCGGAGCCTTTTTATTGCTTGTGTGCTAAATTACAGATGAGGAAATGTATACATTAGGCACGAGAAGAAACCAGTATACATAAAAGCAATATTGCTTCTGTGATTTATTTACATTTATACGGTGAACTTTAACAACTTCTAAAAACATTAACAATCACATGTAACAATGCAAGAAATCAAATGACAGCAGTTTACTAACAAAAACAGTGTCCTCTGAAAAGAACAGACATACAGTACCGAGCACTATAAAACACAACAGCAGTTCATTTTGCTGAACAAATTTCAGCTTCATTAAAAAGTACTGGTGTAAAGTACTGCAAATACATTTGAAAACATTACATCAAAGGCCCACGTGTTTGCCGATTTCTCCAACATGTGACATTCATGTGCAAGTGCCGACCTCAGATGTACAATATGGATCTGAATGTCATCACTCATTGGGCCTGGTGGCTCAATAGGTAGATGATGATGCTGCAGTGTGGATGTCTCCAGTTCAAATGCTAACCCAGCTGCCAGGTGTGTGTCTCTGAGCAAGATGCTCAGAGCTGGGTGCCTGGGTGCTGCATGTGGCTACCTGCTGTTCCCCCCAGGGGGATGGGTTAAATGCAGGGAACTAATATTGCTGTAACATGTACATAAAATGCTGTCGCTTTGGACAAAGGTATCTGCTAAATGTACAAGTTCTGTTAATTGAATGCAAACGTTTTCCTTCTAAAGACTTTTTAAAAAGATGGCAAATTGACCTCACTCCCTGCTAAGCAACATAAGATGACCCCTCCCCATTTCAAACGAAGGCTAGAAGGACCTTGGCACCCTGAACAATGCACAGAGGGTGGGTCTTCCTGTCTTACCTCTCATGACTCATTTCACCTGTTCATTGCTGTACATCTGAATGCTGCACTCATTATCTGCTAACAGCAGAACTACAGTGCTGATCATAAAGTTGCCACACACACACACGCACACACATACATACATACATACATACATACATTAGGCATGGCAAGCTAGACACCAAATATATGGCAGGAAACCATATATACCACATGAGCAGATGTTGAACACATGGCTTTATAACCACAAAACAGCTGGCCCCAGACTTAAGAGGGCCACTGCTTTTGTAACCTTGAGTACAGAGCTCGAAGCAATTGATTTTAACACTACATATTAACACAAATGAACAAGACTATAAGGTCAAGTACATTCATTATTCCATATGAGTATTTCAAATGATACTATGCAAGGATTTCAGCTGAAACATAAGCATCTTTCTATAAATATTAGGCTGTAGAAAACCACATGAGACAGGTGTTTGCAAAACTTTAGCAAACAGTAATAATGTAGAACTGACATATTACAGAATGCACTTTTACAGTGTATATCTATGGTGGTAGAGGGGAATAGCTTGTCAGTATGGTAGTTGAAGTCAAATACATGTTAACATACAAAAGATACAAACAGCACAATAAAAAAATCCAATTCCAACACACTGATCCAAGAGAATCCAGAAGAAGTTAATTAATTTTAAATCTGTGCTTATTATTCACATTTCCAATATATTGGTATTGTATCCAAAAACTTCAAATCCATATTTTTATATAAAAAACAATTTTAATCCACAGGATTACAAGGTACTTAGTCTTCATATATTCATTCATTGTGTCATTTATTTCACTATTCATTTATTGTAATTTTTCTTTATCTACATTGCATATTCCTTTTATGAGCTTTTACTACAATGAAAACAGAGGAATTTATAATTGGCAACTTAAAATAACATAAAGATTCTATAGAGACGCTGTGTTAAACTACTAAAACGGTGGGCAGCACTCACTGCACTATCGGGTCATTTTTATCTCTCTCTATTCAGCATCTCTGACTCTCCTGCCTATCAACCTGGCACTGAGCAACAGTCCCACATGACTTAATCCTCTCAGTGAGGCTCAGGCATGGCCGTGCCAGCTCATTTCTTCAGGAGGTGTGCTAGGCCTGTAACATGGGATGTGTGTGTGTGTGTGTGTGTGTATGTGTATGTGTGTGGGGGGCTGCTTTCTCACAGCAGACAGGAGCCGAGGAGTTAATGTCAGAGGGACACACAAGGGAGCGGCAGGGAGCTGAGTGGGATGTGATTTATAACTGCGCAGAAAGTGTAGGAACGCACAAGAAGTTCAGCGCTGAAGACAGAGCCATGAATGCCAGGACAGGAGGCCATTAAAAAAGCCTGCATTGCACACCCTGCTGCCCCCTCCCCCTGTCCACTCCCCAACCCCACTTGCGTAAGGCTGCTGTCTTAAAGCCTGATTGCCTCCTATACAACCTACAGGTCATCCAGCGCTACACAGGGCAGCCACATCGACTGGTGTAGAATTCACCATTTATTATGAGACAGGCTTTGGAGAGGATAGCACACTAAAGGCAGAGTAACAAGCACAATACTTCACAGTCATGGAGTTTGCACATCTTGCTCAGGCGTACTGAAGAAACTGCACTTTCCGCATGTGAATGATAACATGCTGCTTAACAGTAAATATAGGAGGCTCTGACTCAGGGCTAGAACCACACATGCCTGAGGTTCCACAGCCCCAGGAAGCCCCTGAGCAGTCTTACATTTTTGCTTGCACGGCTGTCTGGCATGGCGTCAACTTATCTGTCATCCTGCCGGGTCTTTTCATGCCCCCAACCTCCCACCCCCATAGGGCCCCTTACAAGCAATGCAGTGTCACCATTCATTCTGAGCCTTAGGCCGGTTTCACATGATAAGTGTTGAACGCTGAGCCAAGCTGAGCATTCGTTATTGTCTATGGGGAGCTGAGCGTTGACTCCCAGCCTTGAATCACGCCACCCTGAGCAGCACATTTCGGACACTTTTTTTTTTCTGAGGCTGCGCTCAAAGTTCAAACAAATTCAGCTTCGACCGTCTCTGAGCATCAGCCTGACACTCTTATTCATCACCAGTACACAGCCTCTGCTCAACTGTGTTGACCTCTGACCTTTTGATACACCGTATCAAGTAGAGTCAGCTTTGGCTATACTCAGCTGTCAATTCTAAATAAGTGACAAAACTGTCAACCCAATCAAACACCAAAAGAGAGGATAAATAACAAAAGTTGTACACCCCAAACGTAAAAAGACAAAGAAACCGAACCATGGCATTGCAAGCTCTCTGTCAGTCTTCCCCAGTCATCTGCCATGTCTTCACCTTAAAGGTGTGAAATCCAAATGGCTTCAACTATCTTTTTACTTCCATCTACAGAGGTGCACCTGCTCAACTGACTGTCATGAAGTTTCCCAGGGCAGGACCCCCGGTCTGCCATCAGTAGCCTGACACCAGTTATGTAAAATTAACAGACGTCACCCAGCTTCTCTGAGGGGCCATTTTAAATGACATCTCTGTACAGCCTCTTGCTCTGAACCGAGCTCCTCTGGCCCTAAACATTGACTCCAGTGAGCATCCCGTTTTGCGGAATTACGCTGCCTTGAAAGGAGCCTCCTGGCTGTCGGCTGTATTTTACACAGCCATAAAAATGATAAAGCCCCTGCTGGAACCCAGTAGCCATTCTCCATACATTAGCAGGGCAGCTGCAGGGGTAACCATGGAGGGCAGCAGTCTCTGTCAGGCAGACCGGCTCTCCCCTCTGTGGTACACTCCTGCCCACACAAACCTCGTCTTCTCTGAACACCAGTACACTGGATCAGGACGGACAACCTGTGGGAGCAAAAGTTAATGTCCAGGTCTCATTGATGACTGACCACACTGTGCACAGGGGACCCAGGGTGACGGCGAGAGTCATAGGGGCTGTTAATAATGGACTCTCCATTTTCTCCGATTTTCAAAAGCAAAACACCACTTTTGCTGTGGGAAACAAATATTTTGATGTATAACAACAGTAAAAACATATTCTTCTTTTAATAATTTTGAACCCCACTCTTCCAGTGCCAACTTTGACATACAAATGTACACACTGCGGGTCAGATATCCACATAGATGAACTTGCTGTTCAAACACTGACCTGGCATCTCAACAGCAATGAGTAGTTGAAAATCACAGTGACATTTCTTATATAGTAAAATCATCTCAGTCTGACCCAGTCTAAATGTAAAAAGAAGACTAATAATGTGGTCTCAACCTATCTTCCCTATTATCAATAAAGCATTGTCAAAAACTTAAACAGTGATCAACCTACAATTTTAGCCTGATGCACAACACTACAAACACACATTTCCTAATTATCTAACATATTATAAAATTAAAGGTTTAAAAGTGTTTGCAGAGTACCCTTTAAAACACTACACAGATGACTGCACATTCTGTTACATCTTCTTATATCCTGTACAGTAATGTACTTATAATAATAAATAAATGTTAAAGTGATATGTGCAAACAACTATTTAAACAAACAAGAATTTGCTGTAATGAACAGCAACTTTACTTATTGAGAAGAACAACTTATGCTAAGTTTTGGTGGTATAAGTTTGAAATGTTCATTTACCAGAGTGATCAAAAAAAACTGAAAATGGAAAGAGCTAATGCTCTACTAGCACTAAATACATTATATACACTTTTTTGGATGCAATTCAAATTAATTTCAAATTTTTGGTTCATTTACTAAATTTGAGTATTAAAAACAGCTCTGCAAAAAAAAAACAAAAGTCGGCTTAAAAAATTCAGATTCCAATCAATGCCTGAGTATTCTTTCTTTGAAAAATGTTATACTGAAGAAACTGGTCATAAATCAAAACAATAATATTATGTCAAAAGCCATTTTAGCAAAAAACATTAACTGGGGAAAAAATAAAACTTTTTAGAAATATACAGTATACCCCGGTTTTCTATGTTTGTTAAAAAGTATCCAACTAGCATAATTCACTTTTGTCTTAAAAACTGTAACAGGTAAAAAAATACACAGATATCAGTGAAAAAGCCTAATTCATATAAACGTTCTGTAACAAGCAGAGAAACTACAGGAATGAGGCTGCCAGCCTGACACATTTTTGGAATTGTGTTTAGAAGAACCGATACTCCCATTTTTTATTCATACAGTAGCTTGTAAATAAGGTTTGAGCTGAACACACTTGTATATAAACAGAAAAAGATATGGTCATTTCTTCCTACACAAATCCCAGATAAAAAAACAACACTTTTTTAAATGTGTGACTACGTAAATGCACACAGAGGAAAAATTGCCACCAAAAGACATTACATTACAGGGCCCACCTGTGATGCCAGTGCCCCCAGCACCTGCTCATTTAGCAGAGAGGGCCTTGCTAAAATTGGGAGTCATTTGGGGGGGAGGGGCAGAGAAGGAATGGTCTGCCAGCGGCACCCATTAGTCAGCAGGAAACAACTTCACTGAGGACTTTCTCTAATAGAGCCTTTGGGCATCACACAAGCCCCAAGGCAGGGGGCCTTATCAGAAAGCCTGCTTAGGAGATTGATAGAGAGCTGGGGCTCACGGCTCCCCACTTAGACCTCTGGATAATCCTTCTTCAGATAGCCTGCAGCCACCCCCAACCCCCCTGCACAACTCAGCCACCTGGACGGGTGGGGGCAGGCATCATCATCATCAGTGGCACTCCCTGCGATAGCCATGGTGAACCGATACAAGCAGTTAATTGAAGATACTCAAGGCGTGAATTACACACTGTGCACACTCTAGCCTGTAAGCACTTCAGTGGGTGTGCAGACACTGAGTGAGACAGGGATGTCAATTAATCATGAAGACAAGACTGGCTGGCGTTTGTTTGGTTTGCATTCCCTCTTTTACAAAGCAACAATAATTCATATTTAATATTGCTTACAATCACACTTTTCCTGTGTGGGAAAATTATTAGAAGAGCAGAAGTTTTCACATGCAATGAAATGCAATAAGACCAAAAAAAAACAACAGAGGTTGAATTTCTTCTTTGGTTCAACATATTGTCACTATGATTGCATTTGTTACCTCTGTGACACGTCCAATTCCGTTTTATAGCACTGTTTACAGTCCAGTATCATTATTTCCACACTTTTTACTGTGCTCGTTCAAGGTTAGTCTATAAGAGGAGTGTTACGGCTCATTTTATCAGATTTGCTTTAGATAGCAGTATTAGCCATGTCGCTAACGGGTCATCTCATTTTATTAGCAAACAGTCAGTCTGGCAAACGGTTTCATCTGGGCTCTCGGCTGCCAGCCTGCCAGAGCTCGGCAGCTGCTGGGGTATGCCAGCTTTAAGGAATGAAGGGTCTTATCTCCCACACTTTCCCTGCTTGCCATCAACGCAGGTCAGGCCTGTCAGAAACGAGCCTGTGGTAAGCAGTGTCGACAGCCATGACAAGACAGCTAGAGTTCAGGACATCGGGGCACTTAGCCTAATTGTAAAGGGGGGGGGGGGGAGTGTGATCCCATTATAACTAATATCATTCCAATGGACCCCAGTGACTGAGCTACTAAATGAATGCATCATTGAGTGGGTAGTGGAGAAGTACTGTTTTTAACCACACCAGTGACAAGCAACAATGAGTACCAATGCTGGGTAGGTGTTGGTTAAGCAGACTGGCACTGGATATCATTAAGGTACAGTGTGTCAGTCACAACACTGTCCCCCCCACAATGCAGAAGCTGGAAATCTGTGGAATAATATAACACACACACACACACACACACATGCACACATACACACACACCTGTCTAACATAATAGGAAATTGATTCTTTGTGATCACTCACTGTGTGACCCGTCCTGTCAAACTGACTTAACCGAGTCCGTTTTGTGTTTTGGTTTCAATTCTTGCTCCATCACAATGCTATGTCCCCACTAAAAGATCTGCACTTTTGGGTAATGCTGTTTGGAAAACCTTAATTTCAAAGCCACCTCCCTGTCCCACCCCTTGAGTTTATTAATGCAATTGGCTTTTGTGAATGAAATCACATAACCTGTGTTTCAATGGCAGCTGAGTTCTGACTGGTTTTTTATATTATTCTCTGAAACATGCAAAACCTAATTCCTGACAGGATTAGGAAGTGTGCTTTTACTGATAACAAACTCTTCTATCTGTGCTGTTTTTCTTATTTACAATATATTAGTAATTAATGGAATTTATGTCTGAATAATTGCTTAATTAATAACTAAACCCTTCATAGCTGAATTTGGAAATCAAAAGATTTATTAACCTGAACACTCAGTCAGTTAACTTCTATACTGCTTCATCCTCTTAAGGGTCATGGGGAAGCCTGGAGCCCATCCCAGAACACATAGGGCACAGGCACCACCCCGCCCCAGGGCACACACACACCAATCAATGTTTTTGGACTGTGGGAGGAAACCACAGAACCTGGAAAAAACCCACTAAGCACATGGAGAACATGCAAACTCTACACACACAGACCCAAGGCTGTAATTAAACCCCAGGCCCGGAGGCACAAGGCAACAGTGCTAACCACTACACCACCATAACCTGAACATTCTTCAGTAATAATTTAAGGTGCATACATTTGGCAACAGAAGAGAAAATGTCCAATTGTGACTTGTTTAAGAATCTTGAAGTCCTGTGACTTCTAACAGCTAACAAAAACATAATCTGCAGTAACTAATTAAACCTCATAAAAGCAAAAAGCATCAAACACAACAATTTGCCATGGCTACAGTTCAGAAAGTCTGAGTAATGTAAACAGCATCTCTCAATTGATTGGCTCCATAAATACATATTTATTTATTTATTAAATTGCAATCAAACTTCTGGGTTTTGAATAGTTTTAAATGTACTGAACACATCATGTAATATTATTTTAAAAGGAAGCAGAGGAAAGCATAGCTGAATATTTGACAATAAATGCGCAACTGTATAGTGAATCGCTGTGATGAGTTTGCACCCTAACCAGAACATGCTGTGTCACGCACTCTAGGCTTCCTGGGATTGGCTCCAGGCCACCCTCAACACTGCACGGGATAATCGGTTGGAAGATGGATGAATGGAAGTGTAGTAAATCCATCTGTGCTTACTGCTTGTAGTTGAACCATATCCAGCTCTTGTATATAATTTTTCGGGACTTGAAAATGTTTGTCCTTGGCAATTAAGTATCCAATACTGTTGCTGTAAGGCTTGTCTTTGCAATATATATGAGAGAGTGCAAAAGGCAAGGACAGCGGCAGGCGACGGGACGCCCAGATTGTAAACGACTGAAATTGGTTCAGGGATAAAGAATTTGCCGCGTTTAATTGTGTGCACTAAAGACATCGGCAGGTGTGACATGTTATTCCGCTGTCAGTCTGTTAAGCCCTGCAGAAGACCAGATTTGGAAAATAAAAATTGATGAGAGGAGGCAAGATTAACAGCAGCCCATAAAAAAGAAGCAACATCCATACAACGTCACTGAACAGGCCACAAATCACAGAAGTATGTAACCTGCAGGAAAAAAGGGTTGTGTACAGAGTATATTTAGAGGACAAAATGTGAAACTAAAATATTTAGTATTAAGAATGCTGCAAAATGCATTCACTTATTACAACAAATATGTCTTCATCTAAATGCACACTTTGTAATTTTTGTTTATTATAAATGGTATGTTGTGGTGGGTCGGCACCCCTCCCGGGGTGTCCCCTGCCCTGCACCGTGCCCCTGGGATGGCCTCCAGGCTTCCCGTGACCCTGAACTGGATAAGCGGTATAGAGAATGGATGAATGGATGGATGATATGTGTGTACTGCAGTGGTTTGATGCTTTGTCCATGGTTTACCCTGTCTTCCACCCTTTTCTACCTGGGATAGGCTCAAGGCCACCCATGGCCCCATACATGACAAGTAGTTGGGTAATGAGTGGATGAATGATATATATTTCAACAGTGTATTATTTCAACATAATAGTGATATTGCATATTATGGTTCACAAAAAGGATGGTGCTAATGTAATATACATGCTTAAAATGAATATAAGTGCTTTTGATGGCACTGTCTACAAGTGCTGTAACATAGATTTACTAAGGTTTAATGTACATAAACACTCCCTACTTAAGATCTAATGAATACATTAATTGACATACTTGCTTCATGCTGGTAACGTTGGAGAACATCAGGCATCAGGCAGACCTGTGGACCTGGTTGGATTGTGTTGTTCCCAGAAGAGTCACAGGGATGGCCTGGTACTGCCGAT
Organism: Chitala chitala; assembly: GCA_025773905.1. Classification (NCBI taxonomy): domain Eukaryota; kingdom Metazoa; phylum Chordata; class Actinopteri; order Osteoglossiformes; family Notopteridae; genus Chitala; species Chitala chitala. The sequence continues at coordinate 10,074 of JABJVR010006671.1, forward strand.
TACAGGAACCAGAGCCAGCCTGACACCATACCACTTTAGTATTGTATTGCTGCCTGTTTCATATCTGTCTCTTCCATGCTATGTCAAACAAGACTCTTATATTTTATGCTTTATTTTATCAGCAGAACGTTGGAATTTGTCCGTGTGGCAGTTTCTGGTGTCTGCCGAACCTTGGTCCTGTTGTGCTGCTAACACTGAGCATTCACCTCTCCTGAACAGTCAAAATGATTAACGAGCACTAATTGTTCAACTTGAGTTCAGCTCAGCTCAAGGTCAGCTCGTGGGAGGCTCCAGCTAACCAGTATCAATAGTTAAATCCATATGCGAGGGTGGAGCCAGTCCTGAAGTGAAGCAGGTGTTAATGAGGCTGTGACACACTCTCCGTCATGTTCGGAGTTGAGGGCGCAGTCAGCCTGGCCAGTCTCAGCGTTCAGAGAGGGATTGATTAATGGAGCTGTAAGTCGAAGTGACTGCAGAGTGCAGAGGCAAAGCACATTTTTTATATATGTATTTCCACCTGCCCAGCAAACGAATTCTTTCCACGAACTGTTTACGTGCTGATGCTTAAAAAAGGACACCTAAGTTATATCCTGATGGTTTTTTGGGGAAATTGTTTAAGGTTACATGGTACTTCTCCCTCTGTTGTGCCCAGAAACAATAACGTGTTGGAATTACTGGAGCAGGAAGAAACTTTAAACAGTGACATTTATTATTATTATTATTATTATTATTATTATTATTATTATTATCATGTAAAATTATGAGATGTGGCCAAAACCTAAAAAAAGAAGGTACAATTTTTACAATTCTCAAGCACAGAGGGTTTTATTTCATTTTCCTATATTGTTACTTTCTCTGTTACCTTTCACCAAAATTGAGAGAACTGAAATGCAGCTACGCTTACTATATCGAGAGTCACATGCTGGGATCTTGTGCCATAGGCCTGCTGCCAGGGCATAATTGTGCATTCTGCATGGCAATGCTCCTGAAATGTGCAACCTTATAAGTAAGCTATTGTGTTAAAAGGCTGTGTGTACTGGTTAAAAGGCTGTGAGCCTCTGGCTGTACTGTTTAAATGGCAAAGAGTTTCTGAGTATGCTGGTAAAAGGCAGAAATCTTTTGCCTGTGGTGGACACAACACTTAAAAATACCCATATCACAATGTTGTCTTGGTCAAGTTATGGCTAAAAAATAATTTTATGTGGTAAAATTTCGAGAATGAATTTTCTGTTAGGTATAAAAATAAATGTTTAATAATGTTTAGAACAAGAAATATATATATATATATATATATACACACACACACAAAATTATATATATATTATGTGCTGATATTTCACGATAACAGCACTGGGAAATTTAACAATAAGTATCACTCCGCTTCACACGTGTTGTGATAATTGTTATAGTAACTGTAATAAAGAAACAAATCATAATATTTTGTCACTTATAACTGTCAACTGTATAACTGTTGTATAATAATTGTTTACTACATTAACTTTCAGTCACTAGCTCAATGCTACATTTTAATGAACTGTGCAGAAAAAGATGGACATTTTCCAGAAATAACATTTTAGTTAAATTATGATTAGTCATCAGCAGAGGATGAGGAAAAGTAAAAAAGCCATGATGAAGCTATCACAGTAAGGCAAGTTACATGGGGTTGAAACCACAATTTTTCCAGCATTGCTACTGTAACGTGTAAAGTAAGCTAGCGTGCACAACTATGCGCATTGTTTGTGTTGCTTAGCAACAGTTGTTTCGTGGAACTATTTGTGTTGGTGGAGCCACATAACTGATTAAATAAAAAAAAAAAACAATCTGTTGTCACTTATTACTGTCAACTATTAAATGATGTTTGTGGAACTGTTGTATAAAAGTAATACCATACTCAAGGTCGTGCTGTTGTACTGAATATCAGCACAGCTGTGATGTCTTCCCCACTCTGCCTTTGGCCTTGTACCTATGAGTGCATCACAGCTGTGCTGATATCTAACAACAACGGCATGTGATATTGCTTTAATATAAAAATTAAAGCTATTTATTGCTGTCCAGTAAATAACTAGTTCCATCCATTATCTTAACCACTTATTCCTGGTGAGGGTCGCGGGGAAGCCTGGAGCCCATCCCAGAGCACAGGGCAG
>JABJVR010006672.1:0-12216 GCA_025773905.1 Chitala chitala
AACAAAGCTTTCTAATTCAATCATATCATTCAACCATCATGCATTATGTTTACCTGAGATCTTGCAAATTAAAATAAAATTTTTATAACATGCAGATACTTTAATAAAAAGTAAAATTACACATTTACAATGTACAAGCAGATATTATCAGAAATGGTTAATATTTTTAAATGATGGGTTAATGGTGCCATGAAAGATGTTAATTATGTGACTTCTTATAACCTACAAAATGGCAGACAACTGAAAAGATAAAAACAGAAAAGAAAGTTTTTCAGAATAGGTCAAACATCCTGTTTGTGTAAATTATTAAACCAGCTGTAGTAACATTACACTCGTCAGCCCTTAATCGCTAAGAAAATTAAATATGAAGTGAAGAACACGACTTCTATTTGTTTAAAACGCAACTGATTCACAGTTCATGCTCCGGGATGTTGTGGACTGAAGTCAGTTAACAATAATAATAATAATAATAATAATAATAGATTAATTTACTGATTGTCCGATCGATTTATTAGCAATGAGACTGTGAATACATGCATACACATCATATTATCACATGTATGCTGGTCTCAAAACAAGTTGATGCATGCACATAACATAAATACAGTAAAAGACCAAGTAAGTCTGTTAATTTCTTACATCAATAAAAACTGAGAAGGTCTTATATCAACTTTTAAAACTTACCACTTTTCTCCAGGATGTACCTTACCTCCATTAGCAGTCTGCCTACTGGTTTTAGTTCCAGCTGGTTAAACATAAAAATTAAAAAAGGTACATGGCATAAGACTGAATTATGATTCAAAGGTTGGCATGTGCAAAAAAGATACATTCTTATTATACATGCCAAACACACAAAAAGAAACAGTCATAATAACAAAACTAGATACTAATGTTGGTAGAAGATGACTACCATTTTTCACCTTCATGGATCACTGCCTTGTTGTGGCAAAGGGGCTTGTGTAACTCAATGAAGCCATGAGCCGTGAAGGGCCACCCAAGATGGACAGGTCATGGCAGAGTGTTCTAACAAAATGTGGTCTACTGGAGAAGAAAATGGTAACCCACAAAACTGCTACTGGGGAGGAGCGTGGGGTAATTACAATTATAATTATAAGTAGCTCCAGAAAGAGTCAAGCGGCTGGGCCAAAGCCAAAAGGTTGCTCAGCTGTGGATGAGAGAGTATAAGATCTAGGAATCAAGGTAAGCTGGATATGATCAAACATGTAATGGTGAGACTGGGCATCGGCATCTTGGGAATCAGCAAACTAAAATGGATGGGAATGAGTGAACTTAATTCAGATGACCATTATATCTACTACAGTGTGCAAGAATCCATTATAAGAAATGGAGTAGCCCTCATAGTCAATAAAATTAGGAAAAGCAGTACTGAGGTACAATCTCAAAAACAACAGAATGATCTCGGTTCATATCTAAGGCAAACCATTCAACATCACAGAAATCCAAGTCTATGCACCAACCGCTGATGCTGAAGAGACTGAAGTGGACCAGTTCTATGAAGACCTACAACACTTTCTAGAACCAACACCAAAAAAGATTTCCTTCTCATCATAGGGGATTGGAATGCAAAAGTAGGAAGTCAAAAGATAACCAGAACAACAGGTAAGTTTGGCCTTGGGGTACAAAATGAAGCAAAGCAAAGGTAATTGAGTTTTGTCCAGAGAACACGATGGTCATACTAAGCACTCTTCCAACAACATGAGAGACACTATACATGGACATCACCAGATGGTCAATACCGAAATCAGACTGATTATGTACTCTGCAACCAAAGAGGGAGAAGCTCAATACAGCCAGTAAAAACAAGACCTGGAGCTGACTGTGGCTCAGATCATGAAGTTTTTGTTGCAAAATTTAGTCATAAATTGAAGATCGTCAAAAATCATAATCCTTCTGAATATACAGTCGAGGTGAGGAATAGATTGCAGGGATTAGATGTGGTAGACAGAGTGCCTGAAGAACTATGGGTGGAGGTTTGTAACAGTGTACAGGGAGCAGCAACTAAAACCACCCCCAAAAAAAGAAATGCAAGAAAGTAAAGTGGCTATCTGATGAGGCTTTACAAATAGCTGAGGAAAGAAGGAAACCAAAAGTCAAGGGAGAAAAGGAAAGATATAACCAAATGAATGCAGATTTCCAGAGTACGGCTAGGAGAGATAAGAAGGCCTTCTTAAATGAACAGTGCAAATAAATTTAGGAAAGGAATAGAATGGGAAAGAATGGAGATCTTTTCAAGAAAATTGGAGATATCAAGGGAAGGTTTTGTGCAAAGATGGGCATCATAAAGGACAAAAATGGCAAAGACCTAACAGAAGCAGTAAAGATTAAGAAGTGGTGGCACACAGAAGAACTATTCTAGAAAGATCTTAATGTCTCTGATGGTGTGGTCACTGACCTTGAGTCAGTTTTCCTGGAGAGTGAAGTGGGCCTTAGAAAGCATATAAACAAGAAAGCTAGCGGAGATGATGGTATTCTAGCTGAGGTATTTAAATTCCTAAAAGATGATACCATTAAAGTGCTGCAATCAATTTGCCAGCATATATGGAAAACTCAACAGTGGCCACAGGATTGGAAAAGGTCCGCTTATGCTTAATATTGATTTCAAAAGTAGTGTATAGAGCACTTTTATTTAAAAGTACTGCTATATGAACAAAACCATTTGGTGTCCAAACACTTTATATACACACATAAATCCTAGATATCTACACTGTATGTTTTTTTAGGTTATATAATTCCATCAAGAAGTCAGCATATAAAAACAATAGTCAGGGAAGTGTTTTAGTTTGTTTCTTACATATCTTTGCCGTTGTCAAGGTCCAACCTAAGTTACAGTAGGAGCCCCATATATGCTGATATAGTATCTGCTGATTCACTTAACTGCAGTCAACAGCAAGGGGAAAAAATTAAAGTAAATATAAAAGTTACAACAATATGTGGTTCACAACTTGACAACTGTGTGCCAATCAAGTGCATATTGTACAGGCAAGCATAAATGTGATGATGTCATGAAGAAGTCACATCGAGTGATGGCAGGACTGATTAACCTTACTGATTGGTAACGGTGGAAATTGACAGGGACTGCAAAGCACTTGTGCGGAGAAGATGATATTGAGGATGCATTTTATATTTATTCATTTAGTATATGACTATGTCCAAAACAACTTACAAATGAGTAATAGTGTGCATGCATATAAAAACAAGGTCAACAGTATCTGCGAATCCAGCCATGTGCTGTAATGCTGTCCTGTAGTGACATGAGCAGGAGATTCAAGATGGCACCAATGTATGTGGCCTGCCATCTGTCTCTGCTTGCTGAATTCCTAATTGTTTTTGTTATTTACTAAGGAATCCTCGACAGTATTGTGTTATGTTATGATCGACAAGCACTTTTTAATATTTAATTTTAGTATTGACAATCTTATGGAAGATGATTTTTTTACCCACTTCTCTTTCTGTCGGCCATATCTACTTATCTTCAATCTGCACCAGATTATTTTCAACATAACAGACGCCGTAGACCCCACGGCAAGTGCAGTAGTGTTTTTGTGAGAACATCTGTCTTTACTTTGGGACAAGAAACATTTCATTGAACTCACAGATGGAGAACACTTGGAAAGGACATTGTAAGTGGCCTACAGCTGCTTGGTACCTGTTGCCAGTTTGACATGGACATCATGGCTGTGTGCCATTGCCCACCCCATCTTCATGTTTAAATTTTACTGTAAACAGTTGCCTGTGGATTTTTATGTTTGAGATATGCACCTTTAAATTGTATTGCATCAAGACAATTTTATGTGCAGAAATATATAGGCTGCCAAAATATAGTAATGACTTTCTGTTGGAATTTTCTGACTTGCTAACTGACATTATATCAAAATATGAAAAAATCTTGCTTATGGGTGATTTTAATATACTTATTTGTTGCCCTGACAAGCCCTATGTCATTGACATTATGAACCTTATTAACTCATTTGGCCTGACTCTGTATCAGGCCAACACAAATGAGTGGCCATACTTTGGATCCTGTGTTGTCTTACGGTCTCCCTTAAGAATTTCAAATTGTGCGGTGTGCAGTTCTCTAACCACACACCCATTATTTTTTAAATTCCCCTCGTCTGATCAGCCAACTAAACAAAAAGCACGTGAACGCTGCTGTCGACTTTTTCAAACCATCTTCGGCAGATCAGTTTTGTGCTGCTTTCAGCACTACATCTGTTTTCTGGACTCACCTGGGTATGATTTAGATGAGCTAACCTCTTGTTTTAATACAGCCAGTCTTAATCAATAATTCTTGATATTGTTGCTCCATTTAAAACCATACACCTAAAACCTAAAGGTATGCCTTGGATGAACAGTTACGGATTCCGCCAGACGTGAATATCGTAAAGCTGAGCAAAAATGTAAGGAAGATAAATTGCAGATCTCATTTGAAGTTAGAACATGATTATCAAGAGGTAGCCAAAGATGAGAAAACCAAATATTTCTCCAATATCATCCAAAAGAATAACGACAGACCTTGTAGCCTGTTTAACACAATGCTTTGTTAAATGCTAAGCTGGAACCCACAGAATCTTTTCTGAATAGTGAATAATTTTCACTACAACAATATTAGGTCACTTTATTGTACCTCCTTCCTACGACCCATCTATCCCTGGGACCTCTAGTAATAGTTTTTGACCAGTTAGAACCAGCATTTTTGTCAGTCCTTAAAGACATTGTTGGGAAAGTACAATCCTCTTTCTGTCCCACTGACATAATTCGTCCATGGTTGCTCAAGGAGGAGATTGATTACATTGGACCAGTGGTTCTTAAAATTGTAAATGCTAGTCTTTGCGTTGGGAAAGTGCCCTCATCCTTAAAGCATGCAGTTGTTCAGCCTCTACTTAAAAGACCGAATTTGGATTCTACTATTCCATCAAATTTTTGACCAATCTCTAAAGTCCCATTTGTATCAAAGATTTTGGAATCGATACAATTTGATTGATCAAAATGAATGCACACTCACCCAGATGTCCAGCTTGCCACTCTCCTTCTTGCACTGTGTGGCTAGCTGATCCAATTGCACAGTTTCCTCACTCTTTAGCTCGGCCGTCTTATCCTTCACCACTAAATGCATCACATGGCCTTTTTGAATGCAGACATCAAATGTGGTGCACCAAGGGGGGTATATGGTGGGCTTTGACTGTTTGTATACTTGTCCTTTCTCTGAGAGTGAAAAGGAGCAAAGGTATATCTTTCATTTAATGACCTTTCACAGTTTCTAAGTACAAATGATATAAAGCACATTTCAAAGAATATTTTGAAAATTGATTGAAATATTGCTACAAAAGCTCCCCTATGAGCAAGTTTGTGTCCAAAGACCTTAGCTTTATCTCAAATCTGCCTATGATGTCCAGCCAAAGAAACACTTTTAGATCATTTATGCTTAGAGGTGTCTTTCTCAGTTGACACATTTTTATTAATCAGGTCTCACGAGGTAATTGCAAAACAGTTAGTACGCTGCAGTGTGGTTTAGTTAATATGGCAGTTTGTAAAGATAATCTACAACTTTGAGTTGAAATGCACCTCCTGTAAAAAATGTGTGGAACAAAGTTAAGACTTAAATTGTACTTCAGCTTTATCTGGTGTTGTTGTGATATTAAGCATGAACAACTGGGATGTCAGAACATTTTATTTAATCCCATTACAATGATAGTACGTATGCAGTATTAATACACTTATTGTCATCATCATCATCATCATCATCATCATCATCATTAAAAATGCATTTCCTAACAAAGCAATGTTAACTTTTACATTAAGAGCTTCTTTTGTGGTACAGTTCAATGAAAAATAGAATACATTTTAATGATACACTCAAATGAATTGAAAACAAACGCAAACCTCAGAAAGCTATAGTATTGCAGTTTAATTTTATATTTTATATTATGACTATATTATGATTATAATATGACTTTTAAAGAGGAATTATTATTACATGAAACATTTTATTAACTGAAACAGACAAACTTAGTTGAGCAAAACATGTTTATTATGCCTCTAAACTTCTAAGCATTTTTTTAAAAGTTAACAAGCAAAACCAAGTTGTCTCATGCTGTGTAATTTAAAGACAGTGCACATTTATTATAAGCCAGCCAATAGCGTATTTGAACTACAGAGTGTGTGAGACTACTTGCTTTCATCTGCTTCTTTATGCTCTGGTCTTATGCACCTTTTTTTCCGGGTGTTGAAGTTAGGGTGCACTGAGTTTCTGTTAATTTTTTATTCATTTATTTTACATAAAAGTTTATTATCTTTCATTCTGCTGCAACTGCCTATTATAACAGTAAAAGTATAAAGTCTGAGGGCAAATATTGTTTTTTCTAAAGTCAACCAGTCACAACTATATCAAATAAAAGACTGCATCAAAAGTGCGATGTTACGTGTGTGTGTGTGCGTGTGCCCCTACACAAACATAAGAACAAGTGTTCATCACATATGCACACACCTGTGTCTACTGGCTCCTTCATGTACACAGCACAGTATGGACTCAGGACCTCCTCATGATATGCCAGACCTGGATCCATCTCAAAGCTGGACAAACCAATCCTCAGGAAGGATGTCATGTCTGGTGGCTTAAGTGCTACAGTCTTAAGAAGAAAAAAGAATCAGTTTTAAAATAAATACCGAAAGTACCAATTACAACTACAGGCATTTTTTCAGTCAGTCCATGTGCAATTTTTCTCATACATTTCTGTTTGTATGTAAAGTTGTATGAAGTAAAACCAAGTAAATCTGTAACTGTAAGGGCAAAAGGTAATGTACAGTAGTATTATGTTCCTAACACACACTATAATGTGTAATAGCACACACCCAACAGCTTTAATAAATTAGACCATGTGAATTTGTTTTATTGACACAAATGTGTAAAGCTGAAATAGAAATAAGCCAGTTTGATACAATTTGTAAGTTTAATTAATTTACCATGCATTTATTACTCCCAGAACACTAATACAATGGATGTTCAATGTGTGAAGCTGTAACAAAAAAAAATATTACTACATGAACATATAATATTTTAAATTTACAACATAGTATAAACATAAGCATAAATATATGATCAAACTGATGAAAGCACCTTACATCACAGAAACAGAAAACAAAAAGAAAGAAGCCATTGAAACACAGAATGTAACCACCAGAATATTGTGTCTTAACACCACCACCTGCTGCAACTTTTTCTTTATTTCTGCATAAGCCAAGCTAACGTAGTAAGAGAGGGTGTCAGTCATTATACCCAATTCAGAATAGTCAGAATCCCATTTTTGCTGACTTACCATCAGCAAATGTTATTTACAATTGATAACCAGATAGTTTTAGTAATGTTGTGTTGTTTCAAACTGTTGTGAGTGACAACATGCCTTTCAGTGTCAAATGTAACCTTCATCATCCCCAACTTGTTGTTGAATCTGTAGGTGTGTAATTTGGCACAGTATTTAATACTATGACATGATGATCTGTTTCATTGTGGAAAAATTACAGCAAAAATGGTAGTCTTTCTGGAGATGGCACTGTTAAATAGAAATAGTAAAATACAATGTGGAGAAAGCAGTACTTTTACCAGTACTTACAAAAATTTACAATGATGAAACAGAATTCACAGTTGTGCCAACTTGTGCTAACATTTACAACAAGGGTTTTCAAATACAAGTTGCCAAGGTCCAGTGACTGAAAATTCATTGCTTGCAAAGGCCTGGATATATAAATAAACACAATTTTATCACTTAATGTTTGTTCATAATTACTCATCTAAAATTAAGTTCAGTCAAGATAGATCAGACATGTTTCAATTACCTTTACTGTTTGCTTTTAATGAACTGTCTACTTTCAATGAATTCCTCTGTAAATGCCTCCTCCTTATGAGGTATTCCATTCTTATGAATTCCACTGAGCAGCGACTCTCTCCTTACCCTGATCATCACCAGTACAACTTGTCCTGACCCATTCGTGTTTTCTGTATTATGTTCATGTCGTCTGCCTTCAGGATTGATCACACCAACTACCTGACCTTCTACCTGCCTGGCAAGACAAATATAGGACTGTGTTTTGGCTTCTTGTGCTTTGCTTTGCTTTCTTATGTTAGAACACATACATTTTTTTTATTAAACAATTTTTTTTTATAGTTTCTTGTGTGGCATCAGATTACCTCACTAATCAAATCTACTAACCTACAGAATTAAAATAGCTTGCCCCTTCATTGTCTAGTCTTGTCTCCTTGTTACTCTGCCTAATTGCTATAGTGCGTTTATTATGATCTTGTGATTATTTTGATCACTACTTATGTCTCTGTGCCAGTTGTTGCTAGTGTGCTAGGTTGTATGTTATTAATCTCCTGTTATTGTTAGAATGGGCTTCAGAGTGTTACTTTGGTTTTTATATATTGTCATTTATTAGTTAGTTTACCCTTGTCTATTTTGAGTTCTGGTATGTTTGTAGTGTTTATCTGACTTAGATTCCCCTTAATTTTCCTGCCCTCTCTACATCTTGAGCTCAGTTTAAGATTAAACGATTATTTTTTTTAAACGATTATTAGTTTAAGATCCCGATTATTTCCTACAGCCTAGTGTCAATCCCAGTGTTCATGTTCACACTGAGACCAATGGTCTCCTGTTAACTCCTCCATATATATCCACCTTCTTCCTTGAGTACACCTTGGTTTTTTTCAAACTTCACCTCCATGACTATGCTATGACTATGCTTTGCTTTGCCTTGCCTTGCCTCCCACAATTGTGACATCCTTATAGACAAATACAGATGGACTACCATTGTTTAAAAGTTCTAATGTGCATTAATGGACAGTTCTTGGAATGTGTCATCCGTCCTCATCAGCAGCTGCCAGCCTTGCCTGATTTATTACAAGCTATGGTGCTTACTGAACAGTGCCTCCCCTGCCTGTCTCTTGTGTTTTCTTCCCTTTTTGGATCCTGACTCCTGTTCCTGCTGGCCTGCCTCTCCTTTCGTAGTCTCTGACCCAGTCTGCATTGCAGACTGATTGACTCAGCTTTTCAACCTGTTCCTGTTCCTCCAACACTGCTCTCTGCCTGTTGATTCAGAATCCGGCTTTTGTGCCATAATAAATCTCATCTCTGCACAAGGGGATCCAGACTCCATGTCTCTATCCAATAACGTTACAGAATAAACTGGATAACTCTGCTTTTGTAATTGTTTTGTACTCTGGAATCTCTTCTTCTTGTCAATATCTACAGGCATGATGATTTAAAATCTGTCATTAAAAAACATTTACATTTTTAAGGGAAAGCACTTCAGAGCATGTTCCTTATGCTTTAATTTATAATGCACCTGCAAGGGCATTTATTAAATGTGTCAAAAAAGTACAAAAAGGGTTGTCAACAGTAGGATGGCATATCGTGACATGTTGGCACATCTGACAAATGTAATTTTGTCAGTACAGGATTTGTAACCAAATACATTCAATTTGTTCAAACAGATTAGCTAAATCATAACTTATATTAAAGACCCTCAAGTCTGTTAATAAAATTATTACCTCTTATTTTGTGCATAATTTTTCTCCAGAAGCACACATAGAGCTAATATATTAAATCAATTATTAGTATTTGGTTTGCTGTTCTTTTTTTCTCCAACACAGTTTACACATTTGGCTTCCAGAACAGGAAAGTCTACAACAAACATGTTTCCTATCTATTATAAACCTTAGCTGATGAAGTCCTAATAAAAACAATTTAGAGTCTAGTCATAACTTTATGTTCAATGTATTTTTGTCACATCCCTGCCTGTCATGTTCCCTCTGTCCCCTAGATGTCGCCCTTCCTCCTGTCCTTTTTTACCTGTTCCTTCGTTATTAGTTGCCAGCCTTGTGTCGTTTAACCTATGGGATAGCCTTTATTTACCTCACTGGTTTGTTTGTTCTTTGCTTGTTGTTGTAGGTGTAATCTTGTGAGCTAGTTGTTACTGTAATAGTCTAGTGTTTTTCCCCTGTTCTTTCTAGTTTGGATTTAGTTTTTTGTGTTCTCTGTAGTCAAGCCTTTGTGGCCTGTTTAGCCCTTTTGTTTATGCACTGTTCTATCCTGTATTAAAGCTTCCCTTTTTGCACATTTGGCCTTGCCTCTCATGCCTGCTTGGCACAAATGTTACAATTTTCATGAGTATGGTCACCTTCCCTCCAAAATGCTCTTATTTTATTGCACTCCTTTACACAGTGAATGCCCCTGCACATGCAGAATACAACTGTTATATTTCTTCAACTTTTCTGGTGTTACATATGTTCTCAACATCCAGTTGTAAAAATATAAACCTTGTACAGTTATCTCATCTCCCGCCACCCATCCTCACCATGTTTTACAGAGGGACTATTGAGAGCATCCTGTGCAGCTGCGTCATTGCCTGGTTTGGAAATTGCACCGTATCGAATTGCAAGAACCTGCAGCGAGAAGATGAGAACATCATTGGTGTCTCTCTTCCCTCCATCAAGTACATGTATACCATACGCTGTATCCAAAAGGCCAGCAGCATCTTGGCTGATCCTATACACCCCTCACACAATCTGTTCATTCTACTGCCATCTGGGAAAGGGTACCTAAGCATCTGAGCCTACACAGCCAGGCTGTGTATCAGCTTCTTTCTCCAAACAATAAGATTCATTTCTCAGGGTTTGGACTGATCTCTCACATACACCAACACCGTACTGCTGTACTTTTATTATTATCGTACACAGCACATTCAGATGGGTACTTTGCATAGAACTACGTCTGATCGGTGCTGCTATCTGTGTTATATCTTGTTTGCACTATATAGTCTAGCAGTAGTTTTGCTATTTACTACTTGCTGTCTTTTTTGGACCCTGTATATTTTATTTATAGTAGTTTTGTGTTGTCCTTTGTGTTGTTTTTATGTAGCACCTGGTGTTCTGGGGGAACGATGTTTCCTTTCACTGTGTACTGTACCAACTGTATACAGCTGAAATGACAATAAAACCACATCCTTATCCTTATTTCACAAACAATTCTGATGAAACTTTAAAAAACAAAGATATTAAATGCATATAAAAAGTCATGGGTTTGGATTTATGGGCATGAGAAACCTAAAGCAAAACAGAGAAAGGTACATAATATGTCTGTACCACAACCTGTAACAATAGGTCCAGAAAGCAAATTGAAAAAAGACACACAAGTCAGCAGGATAACTGGACAGTGAATGTGCTATTAATAAGTTTGTAACACTACACTCCAGTCTAAAAATTATTCTGGCATACATGTTACTGAATGGCATATACACCTAACCAGCAAACTACAAATCATATACACAAACACACACAATATGTGTTGAAATACTACTGAGCCATCCTGTAGCAACACATAAACTAGTAAACTTTTGAACTTTTTTGATTACTACAAAACACACTCAACAAACTACAAAATGAACTCTGTACCAGGCACACTTTCCTAAAATAGGCCATTTTTAAATGCTATCCTAATTAACAAGTAACTACCTAACTAACCTGCACAACATTTGCAAACTCCAGCTAAACAACACATAATTTTTCATAACTGCCTTGTCAGTTACAACAAACTTGCTGGGAATGAGGAATCCATATCTATTATTGAGATCTTTGTAAATATTCTTGATGACATCATACTGCTGCCTCTGCTTCAGATCTTCTCCAGTAAACCACAAAATTTGTTGGTTGTCCCTTCTCCACCTTTTTCTGGAATCCAAAAATACAGATATTCTGGCATCTCCCTGCAATTTCTAGTCACACATTTTATCATGAAGCTGCATACACTCTTGGGGCCCTAAGATTGTCACTTCTTCCTGAATTTAAAGAGGGACCTTAAGGCCATTAATTTCACCACAGATGATAAAGTGAAGGACGCAATGAAATTGTGGATCAAGGAAAGACTGCCAGAATTCTTTAAAGAATAAGAAAACTGGTTCACCGTTGGGAGAAATGTATAGTTATAAATGGTGTCTTTGTTGAAAAGTAAATGTTTGTCATTGACCGCTTGGTGTCTTCAAATACGTACATCTTGTATAAGCCCCTACCAGTTATTGTGAAGGTTACTGTGCTTAGTCTTGGTTGTTGGCTCATAGTGTCGGAGTGTCACACAAAGGCACAAACAAAGTGTCAGAATTTAATTGTCTCTGGTCCCCTCCCTGTTCTCTATAGAGGTGATGTGACCT
>JABJVR010006673.1:0-12216 GCA_025773905.1 Chitala chitala
GGGATGGGCTCCAGGTTTCCCCGCGACCCTCACCAGGAATAAGCGGTTAAGATAATGGATGGATGGATGGATGTTTGCTCTTTGCAAACCTTTTAGTTTATGCCACTAGATTCTTCTGTGGGGGTGTCCACGTTCAGTCAGCGCTAGATGTCTTTTGAATTTCTGCAAATTCACAGCCAAGGCTAAAACAATGGTGAAACATTTTTAATAAAAGGTTCTGCAGTTTACAGCCATTTTGTGTGATAGAAAGGTATAGTTTGAAAGTAATTAACACAGACATATGGTGAGAAAGCATGAACTGTGTCAGCACGAGCATATCGCTGTGGAAGTGGAGCTTAGGATGGTAACACTCCCACCCCTTTGACTTCTGTGCTGACATTATGTGATTGGTTCAAACAAATTACACCTTTCAGGATTGTACCTTTCAGCAAATCAGATCTTTAATAGGCTGTAGGCAAGTAAATTATACTCTTTTCTATTGGGGCATTTTGAGTGTCTCTCTTCTGCTTCCTATGTAATCACTCATTAAATGTATAACAATCACAGAGCAAACAGAAGCAGATACGTCACATAAAAAGTGACAAGGATGGACGTGTTTAAGTGAAGCTGAGAACATCAACTTGAGCAAACAGTGTGTCACCTGAGAAGGATGATTTGGATTCATTCATTTAGCAGGTGCTGTTATCCAGTGCAACTCACACCATTTCACATACATGATACAGTGATACTGGTTCTCTGCATTTAACACAACCCCCTGGGGGTGGGGGGTGAGCAGCCACGTGTGGTGCCCATGGAGCTAGTGTCTGAGTGTCTTGCTCAAGGCCAAACCTAGCAGCTGGGCTGGGATTTAAACCAGGAGACCTCCGCACCCCAGCCTGACATTCTACCCATTGAGACACTAGGCCACGTTCATTGTAATCTGCAATAATACTCTACCGTCTTTCATTTCTGCTCATGAAAATTTAAGAAATGATGTCATTAAGTAGTATTCCAGATTCACAATCAGTGGATACTTTAATACCTGGAACTTTAAAGAAAGCCATACAGAGGTCTCACGTTGCAGCTAAAGAACTATTGTAAACCAAGAGGTTGAATTAATAGATGTTAATGATGCCAAATTACACTACTGTAATTCAACAAACCCATTTCCTCCTCGGGGGGGTGGCTAATCATTTCAGCGTACTTTGAGCGTTTACCGAGCAGGGCTGTGTAGAGACCCATTCGTGCTGACGCCCTGAGAACGTGATAATGCAGCAACCACGTTTTCGTGCAAAACAAGAACGTTGCTTTCATTAAAAACAACACTGCAGACAACACCCATGTTCTAAGGAAATTACTTTTATTGCTGTGCAACAGGAAACGGTTCTTATCACGTTTACAGTCACTGCCAAACAGAACATACAACTGTAGAGACTAAACCGAACGGAACTGAACTAATATAACACCTATCAAAGATTTGTTAATAATCAAACAAATCATTCAAATATTAATAGTTGACCAAAACATCCTACTTAATTTTTTTTTTATTGGACACATACTCTGTTGAAAATTAATATGTGTCTTGATACACATAACAAATAGAGTTAGTCCTTCAAAATGCTGTAATACTTAAAAGGTGTTTGCTCAAGTGTTACGTAGGTCTAGTCAATAAGGGAAAAACAAACTTGTACATGAAATGTGAAAACTGAATGTTCTCCCACTCTGCATTATGTAGCACAGTCAAAATATATGGATATGTGTGTATAAATGAACTTAAAGGTCTCTGAGGAAGTTTGCTAAGTAAATGTAGCCTGACAACAGCTCAAAAGTACTTACTGCTAATAAAATACCAAACTCCACATAAACCATATGGTTGCTAGAATAGGTGTTGATGAATGACTCACTTGCCACAGAGGGTGAGGTGTTTGTAAAGCACTGTGTACACATCTATGTGGTCCACCAGACTAGGGGCGCAGACAGTCAAAGGTCATTAAGAAGTTTTTCTTCAGGTCTGTCTGCCATGTGGGAGCTTTTCTTTTGAAAGCACATGGTAATGTAGTCCTCTGAGGCAAATTCTACCTATATTTCACTCAGGCCAACATGTTAAGTGAAAACAATCACCCCTTGAAATTCCTAATAGATTAAGATCATTCCAGAAGATTTAATCAACATTAAGTAAAAATCTTTGAAGCAATATATGATATCAATTAGCAAAATATCACTGAGTTCAAACAATGAGTAGGTGAGTCCATGTATAAAATAGATGTTAAAGGCCCTATTTTGGCTAAAGTAATGTACCTTGAACATGTGCAATATGTAAGCACCACCTTATTAAAATCAACAGTTTTGTGGCCTATCTGGAATTTCTTTGTGTGTTCCAGAATATGTCTATAAACACATGTTGGTGAGTTGAAGATAGCTGAATGCAGTTTATAGCAATTGCATGACTTGTGTAGGTTTACAACATTTCCTGCTTGGTTGCATGTCATACTTGGATCTTTTACAGTGCTTTAAAAGTTGCACCTGCAGTAGCCTGGTGGCTCAATGGGTAGAACATCAGGCTGGGGATGTGGAAGTCTCCTGCTTGGAGTCCCAATACACTCAGGTGCATCCTTGTGCAAGACACTCAGCACTAGCTCCCCAGGTGCTGCATGTAGCTGGCTGCCTACTGCTCCCCCCAGGGATGGGTTAAATGCAGAGAAGTAATTTCCCTTTGGGATTAATAAAGTACTGTAATAAAAAAACAGACAGGTGTTAGATGGAACTAATCCAAACCACATGTGCCCATATCCTGAAATCATTTTTTTGTCAGCACTCTGAATTTGAGTGTCTTATGTCCACAATTTTAGTAACACAGAACTTCTAGCAAGCTAGTAGCAGGATATTGCCATAAAATATTTTCATCGTGCAAACCATTAGAGCAAAAGTATTTTAAAAATTGTCAGGATCAGCATTGACATGAAGAATGCAGAGAATTAAATGCATCTCTGTTTCTGTCAAGTCATTGTCCTGAGTCAGTTCAGTGTGCATCTGTCATAACACTGGCAGATGTCCTCGCAAAGCCAGCAGCTGAGTTTGTCACAATCACGTCTCAGTGGGTCTGTCATCTGTGCTTTCCTCCCAGACAGGACCCCTCCTTTGATGCAGCTGCAGTTGCGGAAATGCACTGAAAGAGGCACGCCGAAGTAGCTGATGTGCTAATTGTTGTCTTAAAGAGAAGCTGCAGTGTCTAAATTAGTGGTAAGTTACGGGGCTGATGCAAAATAACGCACGCCTCTTTCACGAGTTGGGCTCAATGTGTGCATTGTGGTGGTTTCATTTTGGGGGAAGGCGGGCACTCTGGTTTGTTTATCATAGATCTTCATAAAACAGTGTTGTATCTGAAGAAGGTTCCAAAGCCGCACTTTCCAAGGAACAGCTGTTCATGTGAATGAAAGACCAAAGTCCAGTTCAGTAACTGTGAATGAAACACACCGTCAAAACACTGATGCAAAAATGCCTTCAAGTGGTGCATACATTACAAACAGCTGAACTATGTGCAAAAAAAATTTGTGCAAAGAAATAAAGGTTGCAATCCATTACATTATTTACAATAAATGAGTTGAGAAACCCACACAAAGATGATTCAGTTGAGGGGCTGTGTATAAAAAAATTTTTATTATAATACAAATTAATTGGGAATGAATGTCAGACTGTAAAAAGTCAGTAATAAGTCCTATGGACAGTGAAACAAAATGGTTATTGTTTCTAGACAGTATTATGGTTTGCCTTAACCATGTTGTAATGTTGGGAAAAAAGCAGCAATAACATTTCCTAAATCACAAAACATGAAATTACTCATATTTGTTTAAATCCTGCTGTAATGCAGAAAAACTGACAGGTCAATTCTCTTGTGACCTGTAAGAACAGAGTTTCTGTTCCCACAAAGCCTGCATCATAGTGGCTTTTTTTTTTTAAATGAAACTTCTTTGAGAAAGGAAATCAACAGGATTATATTACCTTGGTTTTTTAGCCTGTGTTATTGCCCCTCCCTTTACCTTATTCCTTTGGATGACACAATTTTTTATTATCTTAGCTAAACACTTGATGTCTACAATCTGACACCAGCACTTTCCTCTATGATTGTATAAATAATGTATTAAATATAGTTATGACTGAACTTTATTATATCTAAACCTGATAACCTCAGTCTGTTGGTTCACAAGGCTACTCAAACATCACAGGCTTAACACCATGTAAGCATGCCCCAACAGAATGTTATGCCTCAAACACACGCACAGACACAGACACACAACCCAAAAAGGATCTTGGAAACATCCTGGCCATAAAATGTATGAAACTGCAAAAAACTTGACACCATTAACCTCGGTCTCAAAATAGGTACAGACCTGTGAGGTGTAACTTCTGGATGTACCCAACCATAAAGCTACTTCTTTGGCCTTTGGACCAGTTAGAGGGCAGGGAATGCACTGTCTGAGCAGACTATTGACATGAATGGGGAGCAGAGACAGTCTGAATGAACTCAGTCCATACCCTGGACAGGTGCGGCAAACGCTGCTACGTCACGTTCAGACTTCATGCACACTTTACAAACTTCAAAGCTCGAGAACAGTTAGCATGGAAGCAGTGAAAAGGCCCGGAGTGGAACCACATCTCATCATACAGAGATGCACTGCAGTGCCCCCAGGCCAAGGTTTAAAATCCATTTCAAAGGTCACAAAAAGTGTGCCATCTGTGAATATGGGGGCTATTAGTATCTCCCAGCCGCAGATCAGGAACTAAGCTGGCTGACTTTATTTCCTGGCTGCTGCTAAGTTTTACAGTCCATGCACTTTGTCTGCCTCTGTCTGTTAGTAATTACATGCCAGTCAAAACAGAAATTATACACAGGGTCTAAACTTTGTATATACCAATAAGACCATAAGGAAATAGTATCTGTTTATGGAGCAGCACTTTGTAACAAAGCTGTAAATGGAATTTAATTCTGCTGTCTACAAAAAAACCTGTATTCCAAGGAACATTGTTGAGATTCCAGAAGACCTTTGCGGTTATGACGGTTTTGTAGACTTGTTATTTTGAAACTGAAACTAAGTAGGAAGGTCAATGATAAATTCCTTGTTTTCGTGTAGCAGATGGACAGTTTCCCTTATTTGGCCTGGTCACAGGAGAACGGTGGTCCATGCCTTGCTGTGCTTCCTTCTGCCAGAGTTGTAGATCCTCATCTCCAAGTCCCTTTTTATTACTACAACAGTTGTTGCTTAATGCTTTTATATGCCATATCACAACTGTTTGGTTTCCTTGGCTTTGGGGAATTTCTGCAGTGGTGAACCATCATTAATGCCTTCAGCGTTGTGTATGTTTGAATCTGTGTTTGTTTGCACATCTCCATACTAAAGGTTATGTTGTATCCTCATTGATGTGGAAAATACTGGCATGACTTCATTAACTCCATTTTAAAACTATTATTATTAATAATAATAATAAAAACACACTTTCAAAAAGTTGTCAACCACAACCAATGAGTCTCTCTTTTAAAAAGTTCTCTCTCAATTTTCAAATCCGTATGTCTACGTTTATGTCAGCATGCTGACAGAAGGGGCACTGATGGGTAGCTGGACATGATCTTCACATATCAGACACTGAGGATGACGAACAAACAAAGGCAAGACTCATTTCAGAATCCTTTTCTCTACAAAATCACATGCGATCCAGTGGCTCTGTGCGAGAACAGCAGAGGAAGGGGCTTAGGGAACTGTTAGCTGTAATTAAACCAAATGGAGCAGTCTGGGTTTTTTATCTCTGACCAAACACTGTACAGCAATTGCATTCGGACATGCAAGGAAAGTGAGGCCAGATAAAACATTTCTTTTTACATTTTTTGACAGCAATTTTTGAATATTCAATCTGTATATCGAAGACTAACGTAAAAAGATTGTCTATCACGAGCTGCTTTCAATAATATCTGCACTTAAAAATGCAAATGAAATAAAACTAGGAAAATGGCTTTGGACATCTTTTTCACTTAATTATAAGTAACATATTAAAAGATTGACCATTTTTCCCCCAAGTTCAGTTTGGAAAACTGCATCTGCAGCCTTTACATATCATTCTTGAAGAAGCGGCAGGAAGTGTTGTAAGTGTTGCCAAAGGGCTCCATTACACATCACAAGCAAACAAAATGAATTATTAGTGTTTTAACATACAGCACAGCACTAATGCCAAACAGAATTGCACAAAATCAGAGCGACCTGCTGGTACTCGATTAACTTTGTAAACTGCACAAATTATATACATTGAAAAAGATAGTATTAAACATACTGTACATGCTAAAGCAAAGCTATCTTTGGTGTTTTGTAACACCCTGTATTTGCTTATAAGTTAAATCAGATTTGTATGGCAATGTTGTCCTTATACGTCAATACAAAAGAGATAAATTGTTAAAGTGGAAATGTGAACTTACAGCAACAATACAATTTAATTAGTAGTCATAAAATCACTGAAATGTTTGAAATCTCAGCATATGTTTGTAACATACATGAAAATGTTTTTTTTTCCCACAACATGGCCTTCCTTCATGCAGCTACAAATATGCAGCTATGCATGTTTTTAATTGTGGCCACATTTAGCACACGCAGTAGTGTCAGATACATGCTAATGTAAAAAGGCTACATTAAATTCCGTCGCTTCATATTACTTTCAAAAGTGTGTCCTCGGTAATTAGGTTCAGGGCCATCCACTGTGACCCTGTCACTCTGCATTACTGCCAGCTGTCCTGGGACCACACTGAAGACTGCTCCAGCCACTCTTCTCCTATTACAACCCCCCCCCCCCATTAACTTGCTATGGTCAGAGTATATACCAATGCACAGGCTGGCTCAAAGCATTAGAGGGTCATAGAGGATGGCAGACAGGGCAATCTAGGACATCATATACCACGGCTCGTTGTACTGATGTGAGGGTAAAGGCCAGAGGCATAGAAGTACAAACGTGTTTGGATTAACTGTAAAGTTTATTATTATTTATTATAATTACGTGCTGCTAACTTTATATTCAATAGTCATGAGAAATGGTAGATTTACAGTATAAATGTATAATTTACCCATCACTGAAAATGTTGAAAATTTTGTCTGTGAGTTCTTCCTTGTAAAAAAAAAAATAAATAAAATTTTAAAAAAGATGTATTAGGAAAGTCAGTGACTGTGTGTCCATTGCAGGATGTAAATCGTTAGGTTGCAGTCTGCCTCTTGCTGCCCTACAGTCTCCTGAAGGGTTAGCGGTTGCTGTAGCAACCGTGTCCGTGAGCAGCGAGAGACAGGCTGCATCTGGGAGACAGCCCTAGTCAGCTGACCATCTGAGACAGGTGGTTTATGGACCTAGGGGGGGCGTGATCAGGGAACAATGGCTGCATGAGGGTGGGGGGCTTACTAAGACAATTGCAAGGAGGAGTCTGACAGGGACCACGTGCATTGGAGACATGTTTGTTTTCCTGCTAACCAGTTATAGAGAAGCTGTAAGTAGAGGAAGTGCTGGTGTGTCAGGCTGCCACTTTATCTGCTTCCTATGGCGACACAGACCCAATACATCATGCGGAAGTTCCTCTTCTAAACATGTGACAGCTTACTAATTTAGACACCTGTAAGATTTAACCATTTCACCATTATTTACTAAACTATTGTATGACCTCTTCTAAATGACAAAGTGTATCATGGCTAACCATGATTGAAACTTTCATGTCATGTTTTACGTAATGTTTGCATATACACATGCAAAACGAAGAGTACAGAATGCAGCTGCTCTTACGTTAATTTGAACTGCAGCTGCTTGTGGTTGGATTAATGCATCAGTAAGAATAAGCAGTTTAACTAGATTCTACAAATCTTGACATCTACTATTACACCAAGGTTAGAGAAACTAAAATCAAATATGCACAAAATTACACCTTCTTTGTATAAGACTTAAGTCTGTAAAGCAAGGTTTTTGCTAATATAAGAACCATTCTGATCCTCAGTTAACCCATTAACCTCACAAAAACATTATAATGCTCAGCCATAAAGGTATTACAATAATATTAATAAGGAAACTGTAAGGTGCTGACCTAAAAAGACCATTTTAAATATGAATTATAACTATATGAAAGGTACCATTGTTGCCTCACACCTTGATGGTTCAAATCTGGCTCTCACTATCTGCAGAGTTTGTATGTTGTCCTGAGCATGCGTGGCTTCCTCCTGGTTCTCCGGTTTTCTTCCACAGCCACAAAAGCATGCTAGTTAGGGGGATTGGTTAAACCAGAATGGTCATGTGTGCATGTGTACACCCTGTGATGAGACAGTGCCTTGTCCCGAGTGTACCCTTCCTCGTGCCCTAGTCTGTCTGGTGTAGGCTTCAGGCCACCTGTGACCCCTATAAACAGTATAAGCGGATGGATGGATTGACCTGCTGTAGTGTCTATTAAGGCTAATTGTAATAATGTTTGGTTTTTGTCATGAAAAACCCAAGGAACATGGTAACAGATTACATGTTCACAAATGCTGAAAACGTGGCAAAAATTTTAACACTAACAGAGAAGCACAATCATTCAAGGTCCCAAATATGAATTATAAAGCATGAAAAACTGAACGTTTTGCCAGTGCAAGAACACCGAATTAATAGGGGAACCCTCAGTACTGCGTCTTTCCTAATAACCCTGTTTACAAGCCCTGTCATCTATACCAGTCTACTCCATCTGATGGAGAAATAGCTTTCACCTTTCTGGACATGTTTTGTGACCATGTGTGCTTTTGTATTTCGCTGTCCAACTGGAAAAGCGCATATCGGGAGCAGAACACCACATTAAGCCTCGTAAGCATAAACTACCATCGCTGGTTTTTCTAGGTCAGCTGGCACGCTCTGACCTAAATTCCACACAAGCACAAGGGCACCTCACCCTTGCAGGCAATGCAAAAGTACTACAGATCCTTTAAGTGTCAGGCCACGTGAACTTCCACTATGACCAGGATTCCAAATTTAATGCTGTGGTCCTTACCCCTTTTCCTTCCTTCGGTGTGGGCCAGCCTGTACGGAAAGTATTTATCCTTGCAACACCAACTTTCACAGGTAAAGCTAACAGAGTTGACACCTTCAATCAATCAATCTGCTTAATTCACATCCTCCTGTGGTACTGCATCTTCCAATATCAAAATTCCACCTAAAAAAAAAAAAAAATCCATCCTGTGTACAACTCAGTTAAATGCTACCTCCATCAAAGCCTTCCTTGCACTGGTAGATGCAACCCTTTATACACTTGCTTAAATGAAAATCTCATTTCTAGATTTAAAAAAAAAAAAAAAACCCCAATACAACCTGTACATCTTAAAGCATAAAACCAAGCAGATGTACATGCACAAAATTGTATAATTATACGCAACCACCTAATTGCTTTTACATTACCTGCTGCAGTAATAAGCTCAAGTATTTGTATTACGTGCTTGTATTCCAAGAAATCTTATCCAAGGCCTATATGTTAAATCTGAACCAGTCACATCACCCCCCACCCTTCCAATGACAACACAACTGCTCCCAGGTTTTAAAACTTTATTTTCTTTTATATCAAAAAGAAACTCTGTTCATTCCAATACTTTTTTTTTTTTAAACACCATTCAAGTTGAAAGCATCCTACAAGTTGCCAGAAGCCATCACTAGCTCCGACATGAATGCCACCAGTCCCCATAGCCACTCACACACATTGCTCTCCATGTTGCCGTTTCAGAAGTGGGGGGTTGGACAGAACAGTGTGGCTAGACAAAGTTGAACAGGCTCTGCCACAGTTCCTCAGTTTCTTCAGTCCTTGCAAAAGGCATTAGGAGGGGTTTTTTTTTTTTTTTTTTTGAGTAGGAGTTGGTGTGGGATTAAAGGATGCACAAGTCATCTGCTCTTGCCCAATCAATGAAAGCTTAAGGTTCATTAAAGTTACACAGATAAAGTAAAAAGGCAATGTTTGTGGAATGTACAGTGCATGTCACAGGTCTTCATGAGGACCCCGCTTGCTTCTCTTGTTCAATAGCTAAAAAAAAAAAATAAAAATAAATGTATTAGAGAAACTAACAGCACATATCTAAACGATGTGCACCAAAACACTTGCATAACCAAATGTAACTTGCGCAATCAATTTACACATGTGCAGAGCACGCTAAACGTTACAACATCTACCGTTTGTAAGTCAACGTCTACGCTCATCTTACTTTCTTTGGACGGCAGGGGATTTTTCTCCTCCGTATGCGTCTTCTTCAGCTTGGTCTTGTCGAAGGTGGCGACCTCTTCCATATTCGGTTTATCGGCCATGATTACGCAGTATCTAGACGCAGTAAAAGCAACAGCCGTTGAAATACATGCGTTTTTCCCCCCATCCTAATTTACATTGCAGAAGTTCAAGTGCTCCCACAGCTCAGTTCGCAATTGATCGTATCGAGTCATGCCCTTCACACTCGGACCACACCCCTTCGGTTCATTTTACAACCGTAGGTAAAACAATGTAATACGAACTAAAAGCAAACCGTTTCAATTAGTATCCGCCCCCTTCCATTGTGCAATCAGCAGAACAAGAACGAATGTAGCATGGGCAATTAAAGCAATTATACCCCGTTACTGATGTCAATGTCATAAAAGAGGGGGAAAGCGTGTATTGTATTAGGGTTAGGTTCGTCATAAAAAGGGAGAAAAAAAAAATTCCACGCTAGTTCCCCCCCATCATTTTCGTCCATTTGTTCTCACCAATACAGACTCGGTGTGCCATGGAAGGCACCACCGCCCTGCTGGCATCGTACCAGCCTACAGAGCGTTTGGAAGGGGCATGCCTTTGTGCTGCGTTTCGCCTCGTCGCCTTTCATAAAAGTTCATGCTACGCGACCGTATAAAAACCAGTCTGTTCTCTTAGAACACCATCCGGACAAAAAGCACACAATCCTACAACTGCGCTGCGAGAAACGGTCTCGTTCAAAGCAAAATTTAACATGTAATAAAAAAAACCCAACCCTCACTACTTAACCATTCCATCTATAGTGCAACCAATCATTTATTCTGCGACTCCCATAAAAAAAAAAAAAAATTTTAAAACGCACATTGTGTTGCGCCTGCTTGGTTTCCAAACAAAAAGCTCTACAGACTGCACCACGTACACATTCCTGCGTATTTATCTTCCCCCCCAGTGAAAAGAAAGCGGAAAACTGCCACTCACCAACAATCAGCACTCGAACACACACACACTGTGATCCTGTCGCGGTCCGCACTGAAGCGCCCTCCCTCAGTCTGCGCAAATATACCCAGAAATATGCAAATCAGGGTGTATGACGCCACATTTCATTACCATCAATGCTTTTTTGGGTGGGAAATTATTTTTTAAATTAAAGTTAATAATAATTATTATTATTATTTTCATTGCTGTTTTTATTACCGCTGCTGTTTTAGTTGATTATTCTTTTTTAAGTTTTAGACTTTCAAAATTTGTTCGTTTCCGTATAAGGTTTAAGACTATGTGAAAGACGACATCTTGTGGCAAGTTCTAATCAATCATCTGTTACAAGGTGGACAACAAAAAGAAACTCCGATTGCACTGCCGTATTTCATATCAGTCAATAGGACGTGTTACTCAAGGGGCAACATGGCCACCATTTCTGCTACTTCTGCGTTAAAATTATATAAACAGCAGATGTGCACTATGCTTCAGAAGCACTACAGAAAGTGTTCTCAATCGTTTCCTCAAGCATAAAGATAAGTTAAATTTTATGTTTAATGTTTATGTAAGAAACAGACAGGCTAGTAGTCCTTGTTCCTGGTAGCTCAGACCATCTTTTCATGATAAGCTTGCTTGAGGTAGTCACTCTCATCTCGTCCTTTCCTTTGTTAAGGAGACTGCACACTGGCCCATTTGTGCCAGAGTGGGAACTTCAACCAGACGTGCTGGTCTGGACACTATTTGCTGCTGTCCAGTTACCAGAAGGAACCAGGGCACACTTTACAGATGGCAGACATCTCTGTAGATTCCAGTCTATGCTGCTTCCTGGATTTGGGTATTGTAAAATGCGTACAACAGTTTGATACGGTAGTCATGTTGAATGAAAGTATGCATACGTCACTTAAGAATAGTGTCTTGGCTTGAAATTTTACCTTTCCAGTCAAAATCCAGCCATCCATCCATTATCTTAACCGCTTATTCCTGGTGAGGGTCGCAGGGAAACCTGGAGCCCATCCCA
Source organism: Chitala chitala (assembly GCA_025773905.1). Lineage (NCBI taxonomy): Eukaryota > Metazoa > Chordata > Actinopteri > Osteoglossiformes > Notopteridae > Chitala > Chitala chitala. Next base: position 12,207 of record JABJVR010006673.1, read on the forward strand.
GAGCACATAG
>JABJVR010006675.1:0-12215 GCA_025773905.1 Chitala chitala
ATTGGTGTGTCCAAATTGCCCGTAGTGTGTGTGCCCTGTGGTGGGTTGGCGCCCTGCCCTGGGTGTCCCCTGCCCTGGGCCCTATGTGCTCTGGGATGGGCTCCAGGTTTCCCCGTGACCCTCACCAGGAATAAGTGGTTAAGATAATGGATGAAGACTTCATATATTTAGCTTTCCCACAACAGTCTCCATAGGTCACTGTAATTAATGTTGGTGGTGTGTGCTGAACATGCCAGTGTAACTGTGATATTTTGCTATTACACTACCAGGGTTTGTGTTATTTATTAACCCCTCTCTGAAATCTTTCTTTGTCCATATGTGTACCCAGTGCCCTTCTGTGCACCATCTGAGCGAGATGCCTTGTTAGAGCAGCTGACACCTAGTGTACCCCCTCAGGTGAGGCCTTTGCCCAAGGGAGACCACAAGCCTGCTGAGATTTATTCCAACACCTGGAGAAAAAAAGAACTATATAATGCTATTTACTTTCATAATATCCATTATAAACTGTGTATTCTGTAATGTTGCTATGCCCAGGAAGGGTTGGGCAACCAGTCAACCTTGGGCCCCCAGAGGTTTTTTTTCTCCACACTGTGGAGTTTTTGGTTCCTCTCTTTTGTTGTTGTCTGGATTTATCTTTAACCTCGATCATCCACCTGCTGTTAATCCTGTAATATCTGTGATTTCTTTCTGTAAAGCGCTTTGATGCAACTTGTTCTGAAAGGTGCTATATTAAAAAAAAACTGAATTGAACTGAAGCCTGAGCTGTGTTGTATTAGATAGTTATCAGCCAAGGAGGCTGCAGTCATTATTATTATTATTATTTTTTTTTATTTATTATTATTTTTTTTTTTTACACTCCTACGGTGTTGTCCGGCTTTATCTTTAACTTCAACCATTCACTTGCTGTTATTTCTGCAATGTCTGCAATTTCTTCTACAAAACGCTTTGATGCACCTTATTGTGAAACGCACTATATAAAAATAAACCGAATTGAATTAAATTAAATTGAATTTTCTGGGTGAAAGTTTTTAAACTGAACTTTTCAATTTTTCAATACATATTTTTTTTTTCTTTTCACCTGATTTGTCTTTTAAGTTACTCAAAGAATTAAATTTCAGAGTACTTAATTGTTTTTATTCAACAGTACTCAGTATAGATGAATTCATCTATCCACTTTCCATACTGCTTATTCTATGCAGTGTCACGGGTTTGGAGGGGCACTCTCCTGGGTAGTTTAGGGCACAGGGTGAGGCACACCCTGTATGGGGTGCCAATCCATTGCAGGGCACAATCTCACACACACTTTGCAGATAATTTGGAAACACAAATCAGACTATAACAAATGTCATGACTGTGGAAGTAAATCAGTTTTCAATGAAGTTCACCGTGAGCTCTAACAGTGGGGAGGGGGCCCTTACTTCAACTTCTGAAACCATGTAGCAGTGATGTGGTAAACTACATACAAAAAGTACACAAATGGTAATAAACCATAAATGGGGCAGAGGGGGGAATAGTAATAATGAGCCAAGGCTGAATTTGATAGGAGAGTATGAAAAGATATCTTACAGCTGGTCTGTCGTAGTATTGGGTGTGCAGTTAGGGCTACATCAGCTGATCTCACAACACAAAGTAATAATTAGTCATTATAAATAATTAGTCATTTAGCAGACGACAGACAGACAAAGTACTACAGAATGGTCTTCTAAAGGCAACCCGTCAAGGGCTCCACGCCTGCATTGTGGAGCAGACTGCAGCTGTAAGTTCCAAAAAAACATCTTGATCTTTCAAATAAATTTTGTGTGCTTATAATGGTGGAAATGTATTCTCTTCTGTTCATATATGCAGTTTTGATCTTTTAAAATAATTTGCATTAACATCTTTAATGGAGCTTGTCTATTTTAAGGGAATATTTATTGAGCTCTTAAATGTGAAATCGTTTTGACCAATGTAATCTCATTGCTGTGTATCATTTTTTTATTTATATATGGTACAATTACTATTTATATTCCTTTTGGAAGATTGAAGTTTAGTATGCTTTATCATTTGCATTTATTAAACAATGCTTGGCCTCAATTCTGATTAAATAATTATTCTAGCATTAGATTCACAATGTTATTTATGTTTTCATTGCTTTTCATTTGTGGTGTGATTAGATGTTTTTATCTGTAGTAGAATGAGTACAATTTTCCTACTACCTATGATGTAATCAAGTTTTTGTTAAATAAAACTCATTGTAATTGACTACCCTCTTGTGATTAACTTGTGGTTGTATGGTTGGTGCTCATGGCAGTGAGCATCTCCTTGTGATCTAAATGTAAGAGAGTCTTAACTAGAGCAGAGCTGCTGGTTACCAATGGGTCTAAACTTAAGCCACAAATTGGCTCCACTGTGCTCTAGGATGAAATGTAAGGTGAGCCAGGGGAGACACATAGTATGATCTAGGGGGTTTTGACTGTGTGCACGTGACCTGTTGGGCATTATAAGCATGAAAATGTGTGTCTGACCTGTTTGTGACACTGTATTACAGTTTTCTAATTCTGTTGTATATGATAACCTGGTAATGACATACATGATAAAATCAAGCTAAAAACTGACTCTGAAAATGAATATGAAATCCATCCATGTGTCCATCTAGGTCTAGGTGTACATCTCTGTAGGATGAAGGGACCCCATGAGTAAAAGGCACATTTGCAAGGTTATACTGGGGTCAGTGGCTGTAACGGAATGCCACACTGGATATGGGAGAAGGTTAAAGTCTAATACAGGCAGAAAAACACATGGGTACAATAGCATGAACAGCAGCACTAGCAACTTTTTGTACAGTAAGCTGAACTAAAAAAAAAAGGTGTTTAATCAAGATTTAAAATGTGAGACCAATGCTGCATTCCATATGCAGGAAGACTGTTCCGTAATATAAGCACTCTGTACCTGAATGTTCTAGCACCAATGCTTTTTTAACATGGAGAATAACAAGGAGGCCCACATTATAATATGTTTTTGAATATTATGGACATCCATTTACATACAGCGATGAGTCAAAACATTATTATCACTTACAGCTAAAGCAAATGTTTCATAGTAATGGTATTTTTAAAGGCCTAAGATATATATTAGATGGGAAGTTAACAGCTGGTTCTTGTATGTGATGCGTTGAATGTGTGAAATGGACAGGTGTAAAGACCTAGGCGACTTTGATGAAAGAGCCAAATCCTTATGGTCAGTCAACTGCATTGGAGCCTCACTGAAACAGACAGTTTATGCGGTGCTTCCGTTCAGCTGCTGTGAGTACCACTCAGCAGTAATCTGAGCTGAGACGAACTGAGAACCAGACACAGTGTTGGGTGCCCAAAGCTCCCTGATGCATGAGGACAACTGGCAAAGGTCATAGAAAAATTTAGTGGTTACAGGAGGAATGTGTCACAACACAGAGTACAACACGCTCTGCTGCGTATGGGGCTCTATAACTGCAACTGATCAGAGTTCCCTGTCCACCATCAAAAACACCTAGAAAAGCCATGTGAGTGTTGAAACTGGACCTTGGAGAAATTGAAAAATGTTGGCTGGTCTGATGAGTCTTGTTTTGTTTTACATCATGTGGATGGCTGGGTATGTGTGCACCACTTACCTGGGAAAGGGATGGCACCAGGATGCACAGTGGGAAGAAGACAAGCTGGTGGAGGGAGTGTGATGCTCGGGGAGATGCTGTACTATAAAACCCTGGGTTTGTCTATTCATGTGGATATCAGATTGAATTGTGCCTCCTATCTAAATGTTGCGGACTATGTACGCCCCTTCATTGCAACATTGTTCCTTGATGGCAGTGACCTCTTTCAGCAGGATAATGTTCCCTGCCACACTGCATGAATTCTTTGTGAATGGTTTGAGGAACATGACAAAAAGTTTAAGGCATTGTGATGGACTCCAAATTCCCCAGATCTCAATCCAATGGAGCATATGTGGGATATTTTGTAATGACAAGCCCAATCCACATCAACTCCACCTCAGAATATATAGGACTTACCCACTGTCCATTCCTTGGTGCCACATACCACAAGACACCTTCAAAGGTTTGTAGATCATCTCAAGGGTCCTTGAGAAAGACTAAGCAGGCAAATAAAAGAAACCAGTCAAACCTACTTATTCATGTGATGAATCAGTACACACATGGATGTAAATGAGTGTGCAGTGTGGCAATGACGTGATGAAAGGAAGATAACGTAGACAAGAGCATTACAGTTTGATAATTAAATAATTTGAATTTGACGTGTTATTATGTTGAAAGCATAAACTGATACCTCTGAAGACGAGGTGTGTTATTGTTGTATTTATAATGTACGTAATGATATTCTGGAAAAATGATTTTTTGACTGGCTTGAAATACATTATTTTCACATTTTAAATAATTGAAAATGGGCTTTTAGTGGCTGACATTTTGATACCTTAACTGTTTGTCCATCCATCCATTATCTTAACTGCTTATTCCTGGTGAGGGTCACAGGGAAGCCTAGAGCCCATCCCAGAGCACATATGGTGCAGAGCAGGGGACACCAACCCACCACGGGCAATTTGGACACACCCATCAACCTAACCCACCTGTCTTTGGACTGTGGGAGGAAACCAGAGCACCCAGAGAAAACCCACAAAACACAAGGAGAACATGCAAACTCCACGCACAAACACCCAAGGTGGGAGTTGAGCCCCAGGCCTGGCGGTGCGTGGCGACAGTGCTAACCACCGTGCCACCCTTAACTTTTTGTTTTTTTAAAAAAAAAAAAAAACAACAACAAGGATCAGTTTACTAACTCGAGGGGTTTCTGTACCGCTCTGTTCTATCTGTAGAACAGCGCCCAGTGCACCTTATTTTAGTGTCTTTGTGTAGATCCAAGTTGACTCTTCACATCCCTTACTTATTTCTAAATGTTAACACCAATAATCTGTAAGTGTACATGTGCTCCATTGATAAAGATATGATATAACAATAACAAACTATTTCATATGTGAAATGACAGATTCTGATTAATTTTTTCCTCAGTTGAATACATACAATGCCGACATGTAGTCTTATGAATTTAATATTATATAAATCCAGTCTAGCATTGAGTCATAGGAAAAAAACCGTAAACACTGAGTGTATGCAATCAGAGAAAGTTATACTATGCACAGCAATGGACAATATTGTGAAAAATATGTTTTCTAGAAGATGTTTTGCGACAGCCAACTAAAATATGCTACCGCATACTAATCAGACTTAAAATTAAATGCATATTCTTTTTGCAGAATGACAATCAATAATCTTTCCTTTTAAAGCCAACTCAGCAAACTACATAGTCTCAACATCATTCCAGAAGTATAAAGCACCACATCTGAAAAATGCAGGTGTATCACTTTCCCTCATCTCAGCAAGCTATATATATATAAAAACTACCACTGGGACTCTTAACTCAAAATCTTTTCAAGTTTCTAATGTCATTCTATTCTTCTGGAAGTGACTCAGCATAAATTATTTAGACTTCACATACCCATTAAAAACAGACCGCTTACCATTCAGATTATATTAAAGGTTATATTAAAATTTTAATTTTCTGGAACTGCGTCACCAATATTGCATGAGAATTTAAACAGCTGTGAGGTGTTCTTCAGGCGTGTTGCACACTGATGAAGGACTGTGGCCCGAAACGTTTGTGTGGGTTACCTCTGATTAAAACTCATGGTTACTGGAGTACTGTCCTATTTCATTTTTTGATGACAATTTAAAGCCCGAAACGAGTTGGGTAAGCACTAGTGGCACTATTGTTTGTTTTGCGATTGCAAAATAATTTTCACAGTATCTAGTCATGTGTCTAGAGAACCAGTATTTTTAAATTGTTGTTTTAAAACTGTTACTAACCTGAAATAAATAATGTCAATAATACATTCTGGATTTCTTTGATATATATTATAATATCTAGGAAACTCAGATCATAGTTGAAAGCCAAGGTGCCACAGACTCTTAGAAATGTTTATAATAAACAGCTTTTTCACCTTTTTAGAAAGACAAACAGGGGGAAATGTCTCCTGATTTAACTAAAAAAGGTTTCTCAAGCAGTGTGATGCCCATAAACTGTCACACATTACAGAAGGCCAGAAACTGGGAAACACATTTCCACATATGAACGCTAATGAGCCCACTCAGACAAAATGGGAGCCAGACCGTAAGCTGTTTTGGAGGAAGACAAAACTTCAAGCGCAATTACAGACGTAGTAAAAATGGTCTGAGTCAAGAAAGAGACAGCTGGGGTGCACAATAATCTTTACTAAATTAGATTAATGCTAATACTGACATTCTGATTGCATTGCAGAGTGAAAAGGGTAGTAAAACACAGTAATAGTTCAGCCTACTTAAGACAAATACAGTGGCCCCAAAAAGTATTTATGGACAATTAAAACATGCTTTAAAATGTCATTAGTTTTGTTTTTCCCATCCATTGTACATAATTGCTATCTTTGTGTGAACATTATACAAAACTAATCTCAGAACTAACTTCAGTTTTCTTAACCATTTTTACAATGACTGTCAAAGAATTGTTCGAAGATTATCTATAGAGGGTGCAAGAGCCAATTATCATTATGGACATGCAGGTTTTCTAAAAACAGGTGCATTTCATCATCATATTATCCATGAACATCATGTTCCACTCAGCCTAGGAACCAGGATAAGCTTCAGTGTCCACATGCTTCACGTTTGTCTTCACTTTGAACAGTATCTCTATTGCTTTAAAATTTTAAACTTTTGATAAATGTTTTGCTTGAAAATATGCATAGGATTGTCTTTCTTTAACATGAACGCTATTCAAGTTTGACAATTTTTATGTAATTCAAAAACTTTTGAGCATGGCTTACTTGTTCAAATGCTTTTTGGGGCCATTGTAAATACAACGCATTTTTTATGTATGGCCAAATCTGAAAGCTATGCAATGGATTACCTTAAAGCGCAGATCAGGGTCTAAATAACCTCTACAATTTAGGCTGCAATAATTTTAAATATTAAGAGGTAACGACTGACAATTCAGTTTGAAATTCTTTCATATCTTTATCACAGTTGACACAGTTGGTTGCAAAACAGGACAAGTCATCACATTTCCTGTTTTATATGAAAATGTAACAAATGGCACCTGTTGCTGTCCTACTCCAGGGACAAAATGTCTTTGACAGATATCAGTACAAAATTATAACATGATGACTCATGACATTTTTATTACTGCCCCCATCCTTTGCCCCAGTCTAGTCTCAAAACTCCCATGGTAAATCATGCTGTACATTAGATAAGTTGCTACAGGTTTTTTGATGGATATCATGCAGACAGTTTTATAATCAACACCACATTCACTTGCTGTTCACAGCCACAGATTAAAATCCTCCCAAGGTACCCCCAGGCGTTCTCAAGCAGGTTGACATATACCGTAAACTCTCCTGCATGTGTTGGGTCTGCCATGACACATCCACCCAGTGGCGCATGTTGGTTGCAGCTGCAATGGAGGAATCCTTATGACATGCCACACCACCTCCTTAGCTAACAATAAATCAAAGCCTAAATGCAAACAGACCACTTTCTTCACTTATACTGGGATTAAATACAGTAGAACCCCATACTTTCTCAACACTTCACAGAGAATGCGCCAATGAATAAAAACGAGCCTTCTTTAAAACGTAAGACAACATGAGCAATAAAACTCCACAGTAGAACCACTGACACCCATGGCAGGTGTTTCTGCAGCACATCACAACTCTCCAAGAAGGTCAAGTGCTCTGGACTATTGTGTAGTGTAGACACACAAACAAACTGGAACAGCCTTCCTCCCTGCAACAGTCACACAGACGGAACCGTCTTACTCACCAGTAAAAAACAACAATCACAGCACCACACAGACAGAGACTCAGAACCCCCTCATCTGCATAGTGTCTCTAATCCAGGCATGGGCAATCACGGTCCTGGGGGGGCCGCAGTGGATGCAGGGGTGGCCAATCACGGCCCTGGAGGACCGTGACTGCCCAGCCCTGTGTGTAATCCCTGGCAATGCTAAGGAGTGAGTCTAGCACCTATCAACACGTGAGTTTGTTTCAGAGCTGATGCTGTACATAAGAGATTGTCCAGTTATGTCTATCCAGTATCACATGGGAAGTGACTGACAGTCCATGTTCCAAAATCTACCTTCTGTAGTTAAGTGCTGGTCTGTCCAGGCCTTTGTGTTTCTTCTATACCTGACTGCCAACCAGACTCAAACCTGTGTAACAAAGCCATGTGAAAGGCAGCCCAAACGTGAAGCACATTAAGCATCATTGCATTCCTAGAAACAGTTCTGAATATATCATTTGTAAACCTTGTTAAATCAGTTTCAGTACTGTGGTCTTGGTGTAAACCAGACTGGAATTTATCAATCATTTTATTTGGGATCACATAAGAGTTAAACTAAACTGCAAACTATTCTTCTGTGAATTTTGAAGAAAGCATATGTTTAAGACAGGTTTGTAAACATTAACGCCTAGGTGTACAAATTTTATTTTTAAAGCAGGGATTTAACAAGCACTACTTGGAGAGGGAGGGGGGTTCTCTCATGCCTTCCTCCTGCAGAGCATTGCTGAGAAACAGACTCCAATCCCCAGTTACTTAACACACCTCCAAATACTTGCACTATTACTAACATCATTTAAACATCCTAAGCCAGAACATTATGATGTGCTGACTTTCTGATAAATAGGCTTGGGTATGCTTTTTATGCTTTTGCATTTCACTTCCCTTCCCAAAGTAGACCTACCCAAACCTGCCCAACTTCCTCCTATCACTCTCATCTCCACCATTGTTGTGACAGTTTCAGATAGATCTCCTGGGCTTTTCAAGGCATTGCTTTGTTTCTAAAGCACAATATTTGGACTCCATATTTACATTATTATTTTTCCTTTAATAATCCAAAAGTATAGTGGCACGGTGGTTAGCACTGTTGTCTTGCACTTCTAGGCCTGGGGTTTGATTCCCTGTGTGTGTGTGGTGTTTGTATGTTCTCCCTGTGCTTGGTGGCTTTTCTCCAGGTGCTCTGGTTTCCTCCCTCAGTCCAAAGACATAAAGGTCAGGTTGATTGGTGTGTGGCCTATGCCAAATGGGCTCCAGGCTTCCCTGTGACCCTCACCAGGACTGTACAGTTAAGTGAATGAATGATCCAACAGCCCTGCCTCTGGATTCCCCTGTTTCACTCTTGGTATAGATTAATCAGACAGCCTGATGTCATGAATACATTTAAAACACATAACAGGGCTTACCAGTACTTGATGTGATGAATCAGGCAGATGGCAAGTTTTGCATATCTCTTGTTTACACAACCCTTCCCAGCAGTTCCTTGATTTAGAAGACGGCGCACTGTAGATTCCTTGAGGGCGCAGAAAAAAAAGTGGGCAAATACAATGGCAAAAAGTTTTCATTGCAGCAGTTGATTTGCCATAGTTTGCATTAAAAAGATGCAACAAAATTCTTATATGCTTATATGCTCCCAAAGAACAGACACAAAAATTCAACATAACACAGTGACATGAACAAGACCACTGAGACAGTGAAAAAGTAGATGGTTCATAATGAACTCTTGTAAATATTAAGTACTAGCACTCCTAAAAATACTGTCCAGTTATGATCCAGATTATGTGCTAAACCAGACTGTTTGCAAACAGCCCTGAACGATGAACCACAGCGTTGCTATGTCATACGCATAACAACACTGGCTTTATTTTAGCTCTTTGACCATTTACACCAACTATTGAGTCCTGGAAAATTTTGCAAGTGGACAGAGTCCAGTCTGAGTATGGTGTACTGACCAACATAGTTTTCTTTTCTGAAGAATCATTTATTAGCACTGGTGTCAGGTCCAGGTGTCTGAATCTCGCTGTAACAAAATCTTGGCCCAAAATAGCGAGAGTTGGGTTAGGCATGCAGCAGGTTACTTTTTTTCACAGTGATGGACAGAATGACACAAAGCTGTAAAAAAAACAAATTTTTTGGATCTCAGTTCCATCATTCAACTGTTACATTATCACACTGGTTTGCTTCATATAATTGATTTTCAAAGCATTTTATTGCTTTATTTACACACAAACAGAAGCTTTTTCTTTTGTTATATTGTGCTACTGGTTTAAATGCTGTGGAAAATGAAATGTGTGAAGCATTTCAAATGCTGTAGAACATTTTGAAAATTAAACGAGTTGGTTTGAAAAATACACTGTTTTTCAAATTATGATGCACGTGACGTATCCGTACAATTTTAGCAAAATAAACATTCTAGCCTTTGCTTGTTTCACTGCTCACATATTGTTAGATAACTGGTACCAATTTGAGTCATGGTTGTTAGTAAAGGGAAACCTGCTTAAAGAGGTTGTTCTGCATTACTAAGCGAGTCACAGTTTTCATGCAATATGGGGAAGAAAAACAATCTGTCTAAAGATGAAAAGCATGAAATAGTGCAATGCCCTGAAAACCATTGATATTTCACAAAAACATGAGAGATCATCAAAATGTGAAAAGATTTGTGAGTGATTCAGAGAACAATCAAATCTGGTAAGATAAAGGCTTACTAAGAAAACCAGACAAACTAACAGTGTTAAAAGAGCAGCTATAAAGAAGCCGTTGCTGAGCAGCAAACAGGTCTCAAAGCAGAGTCCTCCAGAGCTTGCCAGTTATGCATTAAGCTGTATTTTGTCACCTCTAACCAAACCTCACAAAAAAAAACATTCAGAAACAAATGCAGATTAATTGGTAAACAGTTTTATCCACTAATGAATGCCATGCTACACTGGATGGTCCAAATGGACAAAGGTCAGAACGCTCACCCTGTTCCAACAAGATTGTGATGTCAGCAAGGAGGAGGAGTGATGACTTAGGCTGCAATACTGGGTAGGCCCCTTTACAGTGCCTTGGGGTGTGAAAATGACATCTGGAAGATATACGGAATTCCTAACTGACCATTTTCTGGCATGTTATAAAAAAAGTCGTGCCTTGTGGAATAAGTTTCCAAGCAGGGCAACGTACCAACCCATGCTGCAAAAACACCATTGACTCTTTAGTTATTATGAAAAGAAACAAAAATCATATGGTGGCCATGGTCATCCCATGACCTCAACCTGACTGAGAACCTGTGGAGCATCCTTAAAAGGTGGATGGCTGGCAGTACACCTCAAAACAGCAGCTCTGGGAGGCAATACTGGCATCCGCAATCAACATACTGCCAGACACTATACAGGGACTTACAAGTTTGATGCATGAGAGCTGTTACAGTAATATGAGTCAAGGGTTCATATTTTAATATGTAGCTTGATGTTAATGGGATCTTTTGAAGAATAATCATTTCATGCAATAAATACAACAGATTTCTGTTTTGAGTTCGTTATGACCTACAGGATGATTTCAAACTACATTCTGCATAATAATTTGGAACAATGTATTTTGTGTTGTTTTCACGCTATTACCTTACCAGTGGTTTTTGCTCACACAAAAATTGATGTTGAAATATAGTTGTTCACAGTAAAAAATCCTTAATTGTACTCACTGTTTATAAAAAGCAAACAAACATTCCATTTGCAAAATAATTTGGAACACAGTGTGAAATAAGTGGTCTGAGCTTTTTGAAAGCAAGCACAGAATTAAAAACACTGCATCATACCGAGTTAAATACATGGAAAAAGAGCTAACCGAACTGAAAAAGCTATCTCGCATGCAATGTTAATGTTAAACCATGCATGTTAGGCTGATATTGTGGGTGGAATAACTATTGTACATACTAAATGAACTTGTAGTAACTGTGAAATCCAATATTCTGGTCTTGAAACCAGGGTTATAATAAGTACTTTGAAGTAGACTAAGACAGTTTTAATAATACATGAAAATTGCATATATCATGTAAAATGTCACAGTAAATTATATCTGTCATTGCCACTTAATCTGTTGTGAATCCAGTGTTGTTCTTTCAATCATGGTTACAGGTGCATCTCAATAAATTAGAATATCATCAAAAAGTTAATTTATTTTAGTAATTCAGTTCAAAACATGAAACTCGTATATTATATAGATTCATTACACACACAGTGATATATTTAAACCGTTTCTTTCTTTTAATCATGATTATGGCTTACAGCTAATGAAAACCCAAAATTCACCATCTCAGAACATTTGAATATTACATAAGACCAATACTTTTGGCAGT
>JABJVR010006676.1:4542-29479 GCA_025773905.1 Chitala chitala
TCCCTCCCGCCCATCCAAGTACTGCGTTCCCATTGGCCAAACTATTTATGCTGCTAATGATGGAGAGGAAACTTTTATTGCTGTGACGTTTTAGTCCCAGGCTTCAATTTTCAGATCTCTAGTTTGGACTTTTTGAAACGGACGTTACAAAATGCATTTTTATTTGCCACTGAACCTTGAGGCATGTATGTGCCTCTAAGAGGCCTGGGTGCAGGAAGGCGAGTTTGGGATGAATGAAGCTGGGTTTGCTTGCAAAAAAACACAGGTTTTACATGTACCTGTTTGTCTCTAGGCAGATTGCAAACATTCCTTAGTACAGCACTGTTTCTACCTGATCTAGAGAGCTTTTACACTTTGAGGACTGTGGGTACCTGACAGAATGAATGCAGAAAGATCTGGAATTGTACTGAAGTAGGTGAGAGTCACTGTATGATTTCAAGATGGCGGTTCACTTGAACCTCAGAAGCATATGGTATACTGACATAAAGGTAAAGTGAGATCCTTCACAGACTTAGTGTAAAGAGTGTTAAACCATTGAAGATGTTGCTGTGGATCGACTTGGCTGTAAAGTTGTGTTTTGTGAACGGGGGAAAAACACCACAGGCAAATGTTATGTAACAACAGCCAAACAATATGCCTCATTCTCCGAGAGTCGCACAACTCGAGCTGAACTGTGAAAGTGGTGTAACACTGTATATTAAACAATCGTGGTCTCTCTCCTATCTCATGTTTCCTGTTAATTTATGATCCGCTTTGAAAAGGGATGAAAAGAAAAACAAAAATCGGTTGTTACGGATTGTTGTTCCAGTTCATTTTACTTCCTGACGTAACTGGGGGGGAATGGAAATAAAAGTAAAGGGATCGTTTTTGTTTGATTTACCTAGAATTTTTATTTTGATATAACTTCAGTGCAATAAAATGCGGGTTTTTGTTATCCATCTCAGGCATTTCAGTTGTGTCCATGTGTGTCCCGAGTTGTTCCGTAAGGCTGATGTCCAGTCCCCCCCATCACCAAACTTAGTATTTCCCTGCTTCTTAATCCTGGTATGTCCACGCCGGTGGCCCAAGAAGCCAGACACCTGCTGCAGCCAATCACAGCCTTGTCCTCCCTCTTTCCCGGTTTCCCAGTGCATACGCGTGAAATTGGGCCAGTTGGTAGAGATGGGCTTTCCTCTTGGACGACGGCCCTCCTGCTAAGAAAAAGGCACATTGTTCGGCCGCTTCATGAAAGAATTACTACTTTCCGCTACAAGACGCAGATATAGTCCACTGAATGTGCCTCATGTTCTGACAGGAAACAGTTCCTTTTTAATATGAAAGAGCCGTTGTGCCCTTTTGGAGATGGTAAGTCTTCCGTCAGGGCGCGTCTTGTTTACTCTGTTAAGAATCAAAGTGACGCTAATGCAAGTGAGAAAGACGTGCGGCGATCTCCTGTACCCGACCGCACGCGCGTTCACGACGTGCTCACCGCGCCAGAAGGCGACCCGCGCTTGATGGGTTCACGAGGACAATCGAATGGTTGTGAGGGAGGGTGGACGTTCATTGCTTGCTTAACTGCACTGAGGCAGTTAGAAAATTACCTTTTGGAGGTTAAAAAGAAACACCTATTTTGGAGCACAGCCAATTTAAAATTTTTTGGTAAAGTTTATGGAAAAAAGGAGGAGGTGCATCCACATGAAATTAGTAGGGAGGATCTCAGCCCCAATTACTATAAATGTGGCAAAACCATAAACCACCCTTTTCCCCTCATGATTTTCTAAAATTGTGTTCTTTAATTACATTTAATGTCTTCACCAATTAATTTGATAAAGGACTTTAATCCTTTTCACAGCTGTAGACATTTGCTGTTTTTACATTGTAATTAATTTCCATAACTACAGTGCAAGGATATGAATATGACACGTAGTGGACAGGTCACCGGCTGCAGTGAACGCTTCTGCTTTTGAAATCTGTAATCTAATTTGCTGACGAAGTTGCGCGGCCTTGTCCTTGGGCTACAGCATGCCGCGTTCCAGGGTCATCTCGATTACCAGGTTATTACACAGCGCTCTGCGTTTCTGAAAGCTATGAAGAAACGGCCTTTGGATGATGCCAAATTGCCCTTATTAAAGTTGTTACCGAGTATGATTGTAGTGTCACCTCTAACACGGAGCTTGATGTGGAGTCTGACAGATTGCTTCAGAATGGAAAGTGAGTCACGCTCAGGAAGTCTTTGGGTACCGTCGGAAGCGGACGGGTCTCGCTCATTCGTATTCTGCTGCGGTCTCCGGCGCTTCCTACACCAAGTGTTCAAATGCCAGGCATGGCTAATCACAGAAATGGAACCATCACCCTATTCCACCTCAGCCCAACAAAAAAAAAAAAATAAGGAAAGAGAGTTGATTGACAAGAAGGAAACAGAATTCCGCCCTGCTGGCACAGTCCAGTGCTCACGCTGGCATCGCGGCACCCCGCCTCTCGCTTGCTGCCATCTCCCGATGCCCTGGCTTGGCGTATCGTAGAGGCGGCCGGCAGAATGCCAGGGGGCGGGTCACGGTGCCCTAGTTTAGAAAAGTCCCCCTGGGGTACCCTGTGGGGGTGGAGCAGACTAAAACAAAAGGGCTCAGGGGGCACATTGGGCACCCCCTGTGCAGCAAACAATACCCACTGCCCAGTGCCTGTCTTACCCTGACGTGCTCTTTGTTTCTTTGGCAGAGAGTACAGCTGGCAATGGGGCCTTGTTTACAAGACTATGTATTGACATTCTAATTCCCCCTTCATACTGTTTCTCTCCTGATTTTGAAACTTTTTTTTCTTTTATCTTTTGCAAACAAGCAGCTCTAACACCTCGTTTTGTTTAGTCTCTGCTAATAGGAACTGAAGACAATGTTTAAATACCCTGATTTTTTGTAAAAAACTTTGAATATATGGTCCGTTGTATAGTACTGGGCTAAAGGCCCAAATGTAAGATATAATGGACATTTGATGTTACAGACATTTCTGCTCACAGCAAGCCACAACAGGAGTGTGTGTGTGTGTGAGAGCGCGAGAATCCCGCAGTTAAAAAAAAAAAAAACCCGTCTGCTTTGGCATTCCTTATTGGGTCATCCTCTGTCCCAGCGTGGCAGACCTCGAGGCAATGATTTTCTTCTCGTCTTTGAGCTTCCCCTTCATTTGAATAATCGGACTTCTGTGGGATGCTTCTGTGTTGCAGTTTGTCACGCAGCTGAAGTGATTCCACTGAAGTTTCACCTGAGTATGGAAGGTTGTTTCAAGGGCAGCTGGCCACCTGAGTCTTCCAGCCAGGGGGGCTAAAAGGCTCCTCGAATGTGCAAAGCGTCCATTGCGAAACTCATCTCCCAGACAGAGCACGGGCTCTCGGATTCCGTGTGCACTTTATTGGCCGTCCACCGCTACTGCTCCGAGGTTGATCTTGCCTGGGGCCTGGCTGGGGGTCGCCAGTCTGCTCTGCCCTGTAATTGGGGGCAGGCTAGCGGTGATGTATCCAGGACAGTCTGCGTCAGAGTATGAAAAATGCAGGAAGTGAAGTAGGCTTCCAGGACTAACTCCCCCGTCCATCAAA
Source organism: Chitala chitala (assembly GCA_025773905.1). NCBI lineage: Eukaryota > Metazoa > Chordata > Actinopteri > Osteoglossiformes > Notopteridae > Chitala > Chitala chitala. The sequence continues at coordinate 8,105 of JABJVR010006676.1, forward strand.
TCTATGCCTAAAGGATGCCTTCCTGGAAAGTTTGTGTGGGTGTGTGTATGTACGCGCGTGTTTGAGGGTTCCCATGAGAAATATATGCATAGTAATTTTCACTATTTCCATATTTGTTTACATGACACGGGCTTTATGTTGGTTTTCCCATAATCCCTAACTTTGACACTCCTTTATTGATCTGTGAGGTGCAGATCAATCCCTGTATGTCCCAGCAGAGCACCTTGTTGCTAGCAACGATCATCTACTGCAGAAGGTCCAGGGTGTTTCAGTGCTTTCTTACAGTGTCAGAGAGGGGCGTGTCGAACCACTCCCAGAAGCAGTTTGGAGTCTGTCAAAGATTTCTGGTCCACTGTACCTGCTGCATGGTCTTTTGAAGTCACAGGGTATCCTTTCAACGAATACCCAGGTCCGCCTGTACCGGTGCGGATGATGATGTGCCCGGTACACTGATGTTTGGCCTTGGCGTAGATGATGCAGACCGCCAATGGGGTTTTCCTCCTGATGTCAACTGCCCGGCCCTTCTGCACTCTTTACTTTAGTAGCATATTTCGTCAGGTGCCGTTCCAGCACGCGCTGAACGGTACGGAGTGTCACATGGTCATCTAATCCCTGCCCACGTTTCACTTGTGCAGCAGAGCGCAGTTAGAATGGTGCCAGTGAAGACGCCCCATGAACAGTACCTGATTAATCTGCAAGATAATCACATTTAAGGCATATAACGACCTTTTAATAAGGTAAGGTAACAACTAGAGTATGTGGCGAACATGCTTGGAGTCATACAATAAATAGGGTAGAATTTCAGTACATTCACTTAGCAATCAACATTAGCCTTATCTGTGTGTTTTGGGCTGTTTTGATGGTGATAAATCATTGTCTGGATTAAAATAATTAGGAGAATTAATCTTTGCTTTATTTAAAATAATTTGAAGAATATTAAAAATTGAGTCATGTTAAAATCATTTTGGTTCCCATCATATATATAAATATATATAGAGTTATCTGCTACTTTGCGATGAGTATCACTGTCATTTCCGTTAATTTATTCTGGGTTTAAAGGGCAAATGGTTGTACAATTCAGAGTTTGTAAAAAGGGATTAATGAAAAAGATATTCAACAATTTGCTGCTAAAAGCTCCTTCAGTTGTATTAGAATACACCTCAGGATTTCATAAATTTATTTTAAACTTTGTTCCCTTTTTTTTTTTTTTTTTTTTTTAAACAGGTTTACAAATGAATGCGATGCCTTACAGAAAGAATTTATCAGCAACTATAATATACATTTATAGAACAAGACCCTTTACTGGAGTCTTTAAAATTCCATAAAGTTATCTAGCAATTACAGAACAGCCCTCATCCATGTGAATCCAGCCTCGGCAATATCTTTTGCATTTTATTTGTCAGCTAATCAATAATAACCGTAACGCCGTAGCCTGGTCGAATTAGCACCTTGAAAACAATGTGCAGATAAAAATAGTTTATATTTAACATGGGCTTTAGGGGCCAAAGTGTAACCAAGAACTTTAAGGTTTAATTTTAAAAAAGAAATCTGTTTCTCTGTCTTAGATCTGACATCTGAAGACTGCTGGTATCTGAAAATGGGCATTGTGTGGCTGGTACTTCGTGGGGCACTAAAGACCGTGGGTGCATTTGCCGGCTGGCAGAGAATTCCAGAAGCAACACTATCCAACAATGAGAAGAGATTATTCTGCAGATTAAAGGCGTGCTCTTGTGAATGGAGCCCCTTGCTGCGGCCCGCCCCATCTGAATGGCGAGCAGAATTTGCCAGCGGACAGGGACGGTGCCAGCTGCGAGTTCGCCAACACAAAGCCAAGACATTAAAGGCTGCCCGCAGGGGCAGAGCGGGGACTGGGGAGGAGGTGAATCCCTTCCTGTCGCTCTGTGGATGATGGCACTGGGGTGTATGACAAATGAAAGCCACAAGGGACGATCAGAAGCTGCCGATGCATGCTTTCAGCTGAGGGCCTGGAGCCCCCACCCCCAGAAATACACGAGAAAATGGTACAAGTCAGTACAATTTATGGGGTGGAAGTGCTCATGTCTACTGAAACTGCTCCAGTTCTGTCTGTGTCCCCTTGTGTCCAGGGCACAGGCGTATTCTCCCTCTGGACTTATTTCTAGAAAACTCCTGTCAGTGTGAAGATAATAACTGCCATTTATGCAGTTGCTTAGCGATGCTTTTCGATAAATGAACTCATTCAGAAAATTGCACGTACTCATTCAAATCCCAAAATTATTTCACTTCAAACTACCTTAAAGATTTGCTTTGAATTCTCTCCTTCATTGCAGTGATCTCTATTATTATTATTTATTATGTTCCCCCATTATGCTGAGTCTTTGTTCTTCCACATCAGGTCCTGCTCAATCATAGATGACAGCCTCTGTTAGCTCACAGATGGCAGGCTTTTGTTCTTCCACATCAGGCTCTGCTCACTCACAGATGACCGACTCGGTTAGCTCACAGATGATAGGCTTTTGTTCTTCCACATCAGGCCCTGCTCACTCACAGATGACAAGCTTTGTTCTCCCAGATCAGGCTCTGTTAGCTCACAGATGGGAGGTTCTCTTTGCTCACAGACAGCAAGCTGTTTTCTCACATCAGGTTCTGTTTTCTCACAGACATCAGGCTCTGTTCACTCACAGACAGTTTCCTCACACCAGCTACTCCAGCCCTCTTTGATGCCTTTTACTCTTTTACCTCCAGCATCTTAATGCTGTAAGTGTGTATGGTCTTACTCTTATGCCTGAAACATTCCCATGTTTTCACACAACACTGATTCAGGCTAAGTGTGAAACCGTTTTGAGAGGCATTAGAAAGGTGCTTTTATGTCTTTGCTCATTACCAACTTGGGTACCAAGGGGAAAAAAACAATTAGTGTGGATGAATACAAATTCAGTGATGGTTGCCATCTTTTCTCTAGACTCGCAATTAAACAGTTTTGATTATGTACAGTTAAAATTGTAAGGAAAAAAAACATTAATATTACATAACCTGATAAAATCTTTCAGCTACCTTGTTCAAGAATTAATATACATGGATAAAAGAGTGAGCTACAAACATAACATTTTCCTGATAATTTAACTTCGCTATACACTATGACATAGAAACAATCAGGTGAATGATGTGTGAAGCCGATATTCTATTAGAATCAAAACATCAGTTCTTTGTTAACTATAAGTCATAACCTGTACTGTTATTCCACGGTTATCACCAAAGAAATTTCTCAGATCAGTGATTCATAGAATATATTGTATTGCAAAAAATACAATCTAGGAACGGTCATTTGTCTGAATGCAAATACCTGAAACTTACATTTTGGGATGTTTCTAAGTAGCTCTCCTAAATTCATTCCATCTTCACTAATGTGTAACTGCACTGAGAAGTGAGAGTTATGGTCTCTTTGAGCAGTGGTCACTTTTAGCTTAGCTCTAACTGAGTTTCTGCTTCATTGCTTCCCGATACTCCGGTCCGGTGTTTCTCCGGGAGTGATGAAGGAACCACAAGTGCACAGAGCCTTGACCTGCATCTTGTACCTCGCAAGCTGAGGAACTGCCCTGGGGTGTTATGTGCTAGGCCTCAGCTAGGACGCAGCCTGGAGGCAGGAAGAGAAATTGGGTAAACGTGCAAATCACACGGACGCTGTTCTGAGGTTTTAATGGGGCACGAGGTGGACACTGCTTTGGGAACTGATTTCATGCAGCTCTGAAGGTCACCTGTGAGACCTAGTAAGGCATGTCATTACTGCATTTTCACAAACACTTATTTAGCTAAGACTTAAAAGAGCTTGAAATGACAGAAAGACATTGATCTGTTATGGAGACTGATGTCGTTTGGTGGACATTTGAACTTAATTCCAAACTCACTAGCATTCACCTCACTGTTATCCCTCCTTCACTGAGTAAACTAAACTCCTATATTACCCAGTCTTGCATGGTGCCCTGTGAGCTGCAGTATTGTGAGAGGGACTGGCTCCACAGGTGAGTGTAATAGGTCTTACAAGAGTTTCATCTTAAGGGAAGATTAAAAACAACTGCATTAGGGTGGAGATCAAGAAGGCAACATTCAGCATTTTGGTATAACACCACCGGTTGTTTGTTGTACATTCCAGAGGGTTGCCATAGAACCAGGACACCAGGCTGTTATTGCCAGTTCCTCACATTGACCCTCCAAAAATGGTTTATTTCTCAATAACGCACTTGTCTCTGTCTAGCTCCCGCACTTCACTCACAAAAATCCCTTTTATCCCCCAAAAAATGCATCCCTCTGTCAGAGAGAACTTGAAATGAACTCGCTCCACAACATTCGTATGTACGGAGCGTTATTTCATCTTCGCTCTGCAAGGCGACGGCAACCTCTTCAAAGTGCTTCTACAGGAAGCCATGTTTTACCCGTAGCTGTCGTTTAGAAAGTTAGAACCTGAGGTCATAAAATGGCCCAAGGAAAAGGCTAAGGGAACGAAAAAAGGACGGAGCGGACAAAATAATTATATGCTAATAAATTAGCTGGCGTTAGTAGGAATACTGCAGCTAATTCTGTTGGGAATAATTGGATGGACTGAACAAGGTGTCTTTCACATATGTTATATGAATGTCCCGTTGTGCTTCAGCCCACTCTAAACGTCTGCAGTGGCGTCTTGGCCAGTGCTGAAAGGGAAAGAAGCGCAGCGAGTCTTGATCTTTGCGCCGTGTGGGCTGCTCGTGATTTCCATGCTGCTGTCAGTAACTGCCAGTTAGCGGCTTTTTTTTTTCCTCTTCTCCAATCTATCAAAAATATCCACACAACAAAGTCGGCAGTGTTAATTTAACGCTGACGATGTTTATATGCAATTTAACAGTCTCAGTGTTAGTTTAACACTGCCGACTTTGCTGTGTAGGATACACTATGAATGACATATTGTTCATTTTGTGGGAAAGTTGGTTCACCACTGTAGAGTTATGGAGCCATATTTAAAACCCAGGGTGGCCATGCTATGGTAAAGCCATGGTGTTGGGAAGTTACCCAGAGCTACATTACTCACCCTCACCTCAGAGACTCATGCGCGCTGCTGTGTGACTGATGGAGTGGGCCGCAGTGTCGATGAGTTTTTCAATAGCAAGGTAAACCTGCCATTGAGAGGAAAGTGCACTTGGAGAGCCATGAGAAAGCCGTGTGGAAACATTAGTCTGTTCGTTGGCACAGTTTAACATTCCTTAGCTGGTCAGAAAGGTGAGCCTGACGTCAAGATGCAAAGTTACGATCAGAAATGGAACATTATGCCATGACCATACCCACTGGGCAAGGCTGGGATCTTGGTATTTTTATGTCAAAGTTGTGATTGGTCTTATAAATGGCTTTACTTTAGTTGGGCAAGGACTTTATAAAAAACAAAAAAGAAATACCGATTTCAGCTTGTGCTTCATCAGTTGTTGGTTTTTTGGAGGTGGGGGTGGTGAGGGGATGAAGAAGATTCTCAGCCACTCATTGGAAATGTCTGGGCATCTCTATTTTTCTTTTTTGACAAGATAGCCCAAGCTCCATCCCATGTATTTCATGATAACAATATGACCCTGATTTGTTTTTAACTCTGTTAAGTAAAACACTAATTTCCAAAATATTTCGTCATTATTTCAGCCTCTTTTGTATTTCTAGAAGATGGTGATAAGCATGGCGATTTATCTGTATTGAGCCCTCATTTATTTACCAAGTTGGTAAAACTTTTTAAACTGTTTATTATTAATTATTTATTATTATTGTTTATGTATTTGTTTTAAAATATTTGATTAAATGGAAAATTCAATTATAAAAACGCGAATGCATACTTTACACGTTTTCATTTAGTTTTTCAAAGCGTAATCTGCTTAAATAATGTATTTATCTGTGCCTTTCACATTGAGGCTCAGATGAAAAAGTGGAAAATGAACCCAGCATTACCAAATGCTTTTAAAACCTTCGTAGCTGTCATTCAGCAGCTAAATTACGGCTCGCCAAAGGAACATTGCCTGAAAGTGTGGGGTTTAGGAGGGGGGGAGGCTGTTTCTTTTCAACGCAAACAATAGCATGTTGTACGCAGATTTATAAAACAGCGACTGCACACCTGTGAGCTGCTGATGAGAGTTACCAAACTTGGCCAGGCACGCGCAGTTTTTGTTTAAAACTAAAATTAAAGGCTGAGAGACTGAAATTATACCTTCTCTGAACTGGTTTTGCACAGTGCATTTGAATTAAAAAAAATAATGTAGGTAGGAATAAAGTATTTCATGCAAACTAGTTTTACTAAAAACATGCATTGTTATTCACTTAGATCTGCGATTTGATTACTCTTTCGGGCGCACGGGCTGATTAATTGGTATATTTATTTCTTTAATGTGCAGCTACAAATTGGCGTTTTCGCTTGATGCTTGTTTGCGACACGCCACTATAATCACTGGAAAATGGAAGTTTGATTGGCTGGCGACATTATTAGCTGGACATCGGACAGGGTGGATGCAGAGCTGGACGCGATCTGGTGTAAATTATCGTAAAACTAGCAAGGTTAAAAACAGAGTTTATAGGTAATTTCTAATTAGCCAAACCTGCTGATGGGAAAAATCATCTAGTGTAATACTGTCATGAAGCCTCCCCCCGTAAATAAGCAATTCATGTAAAAACTGCTTCTTACAACTAACTCACCACCTAAAGCATTCTCAAGACAGCATTATTGTTTCCACCCCCCACACAGACAGTGTGGTTTTATGGTGTTAAGATGCAAACTCTAGCATTTAAAAAACTTAGATTTGTATTAACAAAATAATTAAATCACAGGATTTTGTAATTCTCTCTTGTAACAAATTCCTTTTGGCGCGCGCGCGTGTACGTGTATATGTATGTATCTTGAGTTAAACATACTGCGTATCAGGGTTTATGGCCACGTAAATATTTCCAACTTCCAAGAAAACAGTGAAATGCAATGACATCTGTAACTAAAACGACGATTGGCTTTAATTGCATTTACGTGGAAAAAGGAATGTTGAACCTAAACTGGCAAGCAGACTACTAAAGCAGCTAGCGCGCAGGCGTGTGTGTGTGTGAGAGAGAGCGAGATCTCTCTCTTTCACACACACACCTGCATTGTACTAATTATGCACTGAGAGGAAACACTTTTCCAGGGTTGCAAGTTCTACTTAGTGTGCTGTGTGCCGATACAAGATGGATCCGTGTAGAATAAGCGCCGTGCACAGACTCACGTCCTTCCGAAAGGAGCTTAATTTATTTGATACTGTGCGAGAATGAGATAGCATTGTTATGTGCCTGTGTTTGGAGGGTGAGGGAGAAATCACAATTAATTATTTTGATAGATTACTTAGGCAAAATTTTGGATTAGGTCTGGTTCGAAATGATTGATTTAAGACCATTTTGTTCAACGGAATGAGGAAGCAATTCATTAGAGCCAACTGGAAACCCACCCTGTTCACACACATTTGATAGCATAACATTTTATTAAGTTCGCTAATCCATCTAAACATAAGTGATGGACTGACAACAAAAATTTAAAAAAGGTTTTCAGATAGCAGTTGGTACTTTAATCAAGAAGATAATGTGCTTATTTTAACGTTTCTGTGTTGCCAAAGTATAAACCTTACCCTTTCTTTCGTAACTGTGTGGTGATGGCATAATTTAAATTGTGCCCTAAACACAGTGTATAGCATTTTTTAATGGACTCATATCAGCACCTTCTGCAAAGAGAGAGTCAGTTTGGTACTATTTCTGCTGAATTGTTTAATGAATAAGGACTCCATATGCTTTCACCAAACCGCTATGAGGGGATTAACTATCCATGTGTTTTAGGGAATGTGTGCGTTTTAGCCTTGAAATGGGTATTGTGTCTAAACCATTTACCGTAAAAGAAATATGAATGACTTTTTTTTTTTTTTTTCCCCCTGCCGTATATGATGGCAGTGTGTTTTTCCCCACCCATCAGCTCCTTATGGAATAAGCCTAATTGGGGCTCCAGCTGAATGCGGTTAGCTGCTAAGGCTAGCTCAGCCTCTGGAGCTCGTTTTTAGCCATAACAAGACACTGAATGTCACATCATTTTTACATTGTGTCGATGGCTTTAAAGGTTTACCTAGTGTCGAGAAGAAAATGTCAGCTGAGTTACTTTTTCACAGGTCTGTTTCCTGGTAGAAAAAACACCAGATTTTTTTTCCTTCTTTTTCCACACTGAGTTACTATTCTATTCCATGATGGATTTTTGGATAAAAATGTTTGTAATTACTGTTTATCGCTACTTAAATTTGTTTATATAGCATGTACTTACATTATAAAAGTAGCTCTTTGTTCTGTTTTTTTAAGTATTAACACCAAAAACTAAATGCATAATTTTAAGATTTGTAAACATCAGAATGTTTTAACTAGCAGCAAAATTGTGTTGTAAGCGATGAGCTGCAGAAGTGAATGCAGCCTCTCTCTGATGGAGCATGCTGGAGTTATATGTACAAAGTTTTTAATCCAATCAGGAAAAAAGGAAGTTGGATTGATGCCAAAGAAACAAACCTTGAATCATTTTGCATGCTGGATGCCCATTCCATGAGGAGAAATTCAGTCTGAGTAAAGGCTTGGGGAACACAATTAAATCCTGCAATCCTGGTTTACATCTCAATTTTTTTTTTCTAAAATGTGTTGATTGGAAAGTTTATCAGGCCCTGTTCTGAAATCACTCACCATTGTCCTTGCAATATAAATGAGAAATGTGGCTTTGTTCTACCTACAAAAGGAGCCAATATAGAAAGAAGCACACAAATGCCAGGGGGGTTAATTTACTTTCAACTGGTTGCAAATCCAGAATCCTGTTTAAGTTTTTGCACCTTAAGGCAGTTAAGACAATTGTGGCTCAGTATGACTTGGGCCTAAATTTAAAGTCCTGTAAGGAGAGGTGTGAGCAAAACCAGTGTTTCTGCCTTGGTCGGGTGAAGGTCACGACCTGAATCCCACTCGGCCTGAACTTTGGGAACTTCAACCAGTTTTGCAGCTCTCCGGCATCATTGGGTGGGAAGAAATGAACAGAAGTTAATTTCAACCTGGTGGCTCAATGGGTAGAACATCAAGCTGGGATTCTCCTGGTTTGAATCCCAGCCCAGCCACCAGGTGTGTCCTTGATCTAGACACCCTGCACTAGCTCTTTATTGTAACACATATGTGAAGTGTTGTCACTTTGGAAAAAAAGCATCTGCTAAATGACTGAATAATAATTAAAAAATTGTTTCAAGGCTGATAGCAACTTGCCAAATGGTCCAATAATCATGTTTAATCAAATATTATTCTGAAACAATGCATTAACTATGCAGTCATATTTTAAAAAATCTTAACTTAGAAACCAATATTCTTTCTTTGTTTTTCTTGGCAATTTTTTTGAAACAGGTGTGAGAACTTGTAGAATGTACAAGTTGACGAGCATCCAGTATTAACCAAGGAGGCAGGATTTTGTAAGACACAGTGAAAGTTATTGCAGGAGGCCTGGTTTAGTTACCCTTCAGTGAGGTTATTAACCAGACATTCTGACATGTCCAGCTGTACAAACTGACAGAACAGCAGTATGGTTGGGTTCAGACCCAAACAAGTGGGTTTGTCTCTTTTTCAATAACGAAGTTCATTTAGACATTTTTTCAAATTACAAAAAAAAAAAACATTTATGGGTGAGCAATAATTTTTTCAGCCATAAATAGATCTTAAAAACCTGGTAAAGTTTATGAAAACAAAAAAGGTTGAAAATAAACTGTAGATATTAAATGCAGCAGAATCTTAACCGTTCTTTTTAAAGAATTGAAACTATATACAAAAATACTGAATGTTAACATCAGCCATGAGAAATGCAGTGTCAGTGATGTGGCTCGATGGTAGAGCTACTGTCTGCTTTGTGGATGGTTGGATGTTTTTTATGACACCCCCCCTCCAGTTTTTTCTGGCAGAAGAACCCATGTTTGACACCTTACCAGGCATTATGCATTGTTAGCTGATCAGCTCTTCTAAAAAAAAAAACTGGCTTCTAAAGCTTTAGAAAAAATAATGACAAACCCCTGTGAACATGCATCTCTGCTCGTTTTCCCTCTGCCTTACGCTTTGGTAATCTCAAAAGCACATTTTTGTAGATCTAAGAAAACCAGAGACTCCCAGAACATCGTTTACTTTAAATCTGACCTGGCAAGGTGAAACCTCCAAGAGGTAATTATTACCTATGGGAGTTCTGAGGTACACTTTAGTTAAGTGGGACAGCTCTGATTCAATCCACTAACCTTTCAGACAGGAAGTTCACTTTTCTCAATGTGGTGGCTTGTGATTGGCACTTGCTTTAACGCAGGCCAAGGGGAACATGATGCATCAATCGAGGCCCTGTGAAAAGGCCTTGGCTAGCGTCAGGACCGGCCCGTCGAACACAGGAATGGTACCGCCACGCGACATCGATGTTGTGACTGTTATTCACACTCTGCCAAGTCACGCCAAATGTCATGTGACCATATACTGGCTATCATAAGACCCCACAGGCGACATCGTAGATAAACATGGAGAAAATCCCATTTTGATCCTGTTTAAAGATAAAAGTGCGACTGAAAATGTTTTTTAGTGTTTTACTTGAATTTTGATATTAATCAATTCGTTTAGCCTTTTTGGAGTTCTGTTGTACATTGAATCTATATTCTTTGTTTTATAAAACACGCCTTTAATAGTTCCCAGGTCAAGTTCTCTGTGCTCCTATAACGCCGTTATCCTAACTTGTATATGAGTTAAAAGAAATGTTTAATTTTTATCAAAGTACGACCAGTTTTCACGAACTGAAGAGAAACCCATTGAGATTTCATTCAGCCGAGTGGTATTCACTTAGTATCTACCAAATGTGGTTTTATATTCATTTATATTTACTTTTTATTCTGTACAACGGCTACATAAAGCAGAAACCTTCAGACTACATATACCAATCCTAATCTACCAGATTAAAATAAATACGGTTGTTAAAAAGTATTAAAATAGTCCTTTAATAGATAGCAATATTTTGATTATTACACTTCAGTGGACTTAACTGACATGAAGTAGGTAATAGGGAGTTTTTTCGTGTAGCACTCAAGCACAATCAACATGTTCTGTTCCTGTGGACATTTGTCCCTCTGTGGAAATACACGGCTCCCACGTCTGCCTGTTGAAGTAAAGGTCAGTCCTTCGGTGCTGAGTGGTTCGCAAATGAAAGTGCATCATGGATCTCTCAAACCAAGGTTTATAAGCATAAAGGTGAAGGCATTTAATTGGGCGTTTTCCTTAAAGACGTTTCTACACGTCTCTTAACTGTAACGTTTTTTTGAGTATGTCTACTTTTCTTCATTAGGGCCAGACATCTTCGACTCTTTATTTTTAATACAAGCTCTAGCTTGTCCATCCGAAATTGGTAGTATTGCAGCCAACATTGTACTGGCATTGAACAAGCAATGTAAATAAAGCATGCATACATATGAGCTATACTTTATTTGTATTGCATGTGCATAATTACCAATGCAGAAGAACAAGTTTTTAAAGTCTATGAGCTCTTTTTAATTAGGTTGGTGTCTGATTTGGAATGACAAATTAAGTCTTGCTGATTGCAGCAGACTGCTTGTTTGTATTTTTAACCCTGTCGGTCAAACCCAGACTCTCCTCTGTCGACTTACACCCTGCTTTCTGGCAGAACGTATTTATTTTGGGTTTCCCAAGCCATCTGGTAGCAGGATGTGTGTTCGAGGTGGGTGTCATGGTAACACAGCTGCAGCAATGTGCTGTCGGCATGTTTGCTTCGTTAGCCGCACGGAGACGATACCGCTGTGACCAGGGCAGCACTCGCTCAGAGGTGAACGCTGCTGATCCAGGTGGTGGAAGGTGTTAACTCACAGTCAAAACACACACACACACACACACACACACACCTCTGTGCGGCTAATGCCAGAATTCAGCCTAGCCATTTGCTCTGCATTGGACATGCGTTTAAGTAAGTGAACGCTGGACACTGAAATCACCAGCTGTCTTCAAACAGTAGCTGCTTGCTTCAATACAAAAAAAAAATGACAATTTTTTAAAACGCAGTCGTGTAAGTAGGTGCAGTGTTAAATGCTACAGTATTCCTGTTTGAGTTAATTTCTGTGGAGTAGAAGCGTCCCTGTGAATGGCATGGCTGCCTTTTAAACTGTCTCACCCTTCCAGACATCTACTGACGTGACTGCTGCCACGCTTAACGGGTCACATTCAGGCAAATGCCAAGGAAACAATTTTTTAAAGATCTCGGGGAAATGACAGGGAAACTTCACACACAACTTTCCGTCCCTATATATGCTGTACAGTTGACTCTGCGTCAATAATGCACTCTGCAATAGAACAGACTCTGCATCAAAACAGAAGGATATATTTATTTTTAGATTTCCTTATTTTTATTTTAAAGTTTGAGATGCTGCCATTTCTTGCCACAGTAACAGACTTGAATACATTCATCTCATTCAACCTTTTTTTTAATTTATTTTTTTTAAAGCAAGATGTCAGTATCAGTTTGGATAATGAGTCCAGTTTGCTGGGTTCAAACCACTTTACTTCGCTGTTTCTCTGCCCATAGTCTTTTGTTTAGTCTCTTTGAATATCTGCCACTACAGTGATGCCTATTGTTCAGGGGAAGTGCAGTGGAGTTCAGCCTTCATTATGTCCTGCAAATGAGCCAGGGATCTTCGCAGATTAGCAACGTCCCCCCATCGGCCACTCCTGAGGGCGCTGAGTGGTACCTACTTCATGACCCTGAGATGAAGTGTGCACTTTCACTCGGGAACTGAAGCGCTTTCCCAGAATCGCCTATCTGCCACCATGGCAGAAATGCTTAAAGGGAATAAATTGCTTCTCCTTTTGTTTCACTTAGAGCAGCTGCCTCTGTGCTGACGGTTATTTTACAGTGGGGGGAATAATGGCGCATAGCTGTGGATACATGATAAACCAAGGTGCATCCTTTCAACCGGTGTCATTTGAGTGCTAATTGAACACAGAAGCCGCCATTGCCTTAGTCTGCCAGTGTAACACCCAGCCCCCCCCCCAATAAAAATGTGGGGGCTTATTGATAGCCTCCCAATTTCACAATGCATCTCCTTTCTGTTATGTCTCTTCCTTCCAAATATATCACCCCAAGATGCCTTCGTACCACCTTTATTTTGACTCGTATTTATTTTAAGCTCTTAGCCTGGAGGACAAGTTTATATTATGCAACTCGGTATAATAAATATTCATGGTACACGCAGAAACAAATCAGACCTGAAGTCCCATGGATGCAATTTGTAGAAAATGTGGAACAGTGAGGTTCTGTTAACAGGTTTGCTTCGGTTGTGTAGGAGCCTCGTACCGGCTTGTAGGTGCGGTTTAAAGTTCACAGTTTACTTCAACCAGAGCAGTCAGATTAACTTGCATTTGTCAGTACACAGTCAATATAAATTCTTGTATAAGTGATCCTACATGCATCCATACATCTGGTTATTTGGCTGCTGTAACAAAGACAATTACAGCCATGACTTGTTAACGAAAGATATAAACTATGCTAAAATTCTACAACCTGTCAGTTTCTGCTCCAAACGTCCTGACAGTAAGTCCTGTATGTAACAAATACTATACTTTGTCAACTTCTCTATCTTCTGTTGCTTTATGGCATATAAAATGACAATATACAGCACCACAAATCTCTGTACTGTAATGCCAAGCATTGTGTTTTTTTATGTCTGGTGCATTAAGATAAAAATGCCTGCAAGTTTACATTTTTAAGGCAACTGCCAGAATAGTGTTTTTGCCTAGCAGGGAAAGTCCTGCACTGTGGTGGGCAGTGTAAGTTCTTTAGCATGCCATTTGGATGCAATCACACTCCACAGGAAGTTCCCCCAGGTGTAGGATTATATTGCATGTGTGATGCTGTCTTTGTGAGACTGTATGTGTTTATGAGATGTCCTTGACATAGCTCTTAAAAAGATAAAAGTCACAAAGTCCTCTCTGAAGAGCAGATGATGTGCGAGGGGTCAGCCTATTTATAATAGCGAGTCGACTCCGTCAGCAGGCGTTGTGACTTTCCACTAGGATCAAAGCAAAGATCTGATCATTTAAATATTAAATATGAACGAGGCACAATATGTGACATATTGCATGTCATTTTGATTAACAGAATTTTTAATATGACTAGAATACGAAAACCTGTTATAAATAACAGTCCATGCCAAAATTAAATATTACTCCGCCATCTACGGCAGGGGTCTTCCCTTATTGGCTATTGGCCAATGGCCCAGATCTGGCCCACAAGTCAAGTCTGCTCACTTTCATGTTTATAATTTAGTGTTAAGTACGGACTCAATTTTTTTCCCCTTGCTTTTTTTTAAATTTTTGACTGTATATAGTTTTTCTGTCTGCTGTTTTTTATTAATCCCAAAGCAAGCACTACACGCAGAAGTTTAAACCTTTATTGCAAACGCCAAGAGCCAGCAACTTAACGCAGCGATGTGTACATTTGGTCTGCATCAACTGGCTGTCGAGGAAGACCAGCTGATCAGTGGCCCCCTCATGATTTGAGTTTGAGACCCCTGATCTACAGCCATTATGTGTTTAAAGAGCCCGACTGCAGACGCCACAGTGAAAGTGCACCAGAACTTTCCTCGGAAGAACCATCACAAGTACATCAGAACACAAAGTGAGCCTGAACAGAACACAGTCTGTCCCTATTTATCCATGCCGCAGCTGAATCGTATTAGCCCTGGTTTGCCCTTGCCTCCACAGCAACTGACTCTGCACCTCATCAGAGGTTCTAACAACCGCTCAGTTTTACATATTTGAAATTCCCTGATTTAATAGTTAAGGCAATTATTTCAATCCTCATGGGGTATGTTCAAAGAGTTGCACATTATAATAAATAATTTACAAGGTACTTTAAACTGCAAACAAAATCTATGAAAAAAAAAATGCTTCCATTTGTAAGTTAGGACTAAGTTTAGTTTCTTTTTAACAATTCTGCTTAGGTCGTGGGAGATTAAAAGCCCAGTAGGACGAGACTGATTTAAACATGATGAAGATAAGCAAAATGATAAAATCTCTGTAGATAGACTGGTGATTATTGCTAATTACACTGAAAATTAATGGGAAAGATATACAACTGTGCGGCGGCACAGTGGCGTGGTGGTTAGCACTGTCGCCTCGCACCTCCAGGCCTGGGGCTCAATTCCTGCCTTGGTTCTGTGTGCGTGGTGGGTTTTCTCCAGGTTCTCTGGTTTCCTCCCACAGTCCAAAGAGATGTATCTTAGGTTGACTGGTGTCTCCAAATTACCCGTTGTGTGTGTGCGCCCTGCGGTGGGCTGGCAGCCCGTCCTGGGTGTCCCCTGTCCTGTGCCCCATGTGCTCTGGGATGGGCTCTAGGCTTCACCATGACCCCTAACAGGAAAAGCGGTTTAGAAACTGACTGACTGTGACATACAAATGTTACTTTTCATAAAAGTGCAATTTGTCATGATGTTGATATGTTACTGTGTTCACTTTATACCCCAGTACACGTCAGCTAATTTGCTGAGGAACACACACCTGTTCGATCAAGCTGAAATCTCGTTGGTTAAGATGGACTGACTTGACATTTAGTCCAATTACGAAACTTGTCCTTCCTTTCCATCTCATTCCTAATGTTGCAATTAAGGTGAAATAACAGACTTGGGTAATGATGACAATTAGGGTAAAATGATTGCTAATTAAAATGACATACAGGTCTACATTCTCTGTATGACATACATTCAAACCTGGTGGTTGGAAATTCTTACTGCTATACCAGAAATACAAATTAAACACAGAAAAACACCACTTTACAGGAAGCTCGACCCCACAATTTTCACTAGTTTTGAGTAGCAAATTCAAAAGTGTGTCAAGTGTCCTTATAATCTAGATATTTACAATTCCCTTCACAGTGATGAATCCAGATCAAGGTTAATCATAGCTTGACAAAAAAGCAAATATATTCAATTATACATAGGTTTTAAAAACTAAATATAACTTCAGTAGGATCTTATGCATAAGTCAAGCAGTGGTTTTAATATAGCATTTCTTACAGAACTAAGATATTTTACCAAATATTTGATTTGAAGCATTAGTTGAAGACTTGCAAAGCAGCTGTTTCACATGAGAGAAAATTCAAATATGTAAATATTCTATTTTTTTTTGTTTTTTTGGTGTTTATTGAAATTGTATGGGCGGCACGGTGGTGTGGTGGTTAGCACTGTCGCCGCGCACCTCCAGGCCTGGGGTTCAATTCCAGCCTGGGGTTCTGTGTGCGTGGAGTTTGCATGTTCTCCCTGTGCTTGGTGGGTTTTCTCCAGGTTCTCTGGTTTCCTCTCACAGTCCAAAGACATGTGGGTTAGGTCAACTGGTGTCTCCAAATTGCCCATAGCCTGTGTGTGTGTGTGTGCCCTGTGGTGGGTTGGCACTTTGTGTGTCCCCTGCCCTGCGCTCCAATGTCTCCTGGGATGGGCTCCAGACTTCCCTTAACAGGATGAAGCAGTATAAAAAATGACTGACTGAAATTGTATGTTTTTCATACCGAGGTGCTAGCAATCATCATATGCTGTGATATATGTGTTTCAGAGGCGACTTGCATCTGAAGACAACCTCAGCACCCTTTATTGCTAATGAATATAGGCGCACAGAATTCTCACGCAATTGGACTGTTCAATCAGTCGGCATGTTCTACCTCCTACCAGGCATGACACACGGCATCTTCAAGTGTTAGCTAGACAGATACAAACAATTCCAGGTAATCAGACAAGGCGGCCACACAAATGACAGCTAGGACGGCTGTGGCTGTACACACAGGCTGTTAAATAACCTGGATGTAACCAGGCACCTGAATCACAGATGGCACTATTTTAAGATGAGGCGGGCCTGACTCTCACCAAGACATGCCGCTATACTGATATCTGTCCTTGTCAGAGAAATGAGATGGTCCTTACCACACACACTTTTATCTACAAGGTCAGGGAAAATATTGTCACCTTGAGCATAATAAATCTGACCAATGTTCGAATTGCCTGTCACTCCGTACCACCTTTTGAGTTCTAGAAGGGGACAGATTGGAACCAACTATCCATTTTGGTTTCTGATTGATCCACATTAACTGTTCCAGATTATTCTGACCTCATAATAGTAAGTGCTCCTCCACAGAGGGACCGTACCAACATAATGATCTTCTTAATATACTTATTAGTTTTAATTTTCATAAAAAGGCATCAAAACTATGTTCATTTTATTTAAGATGTTTAATTTTTCATCTTTGTGTTTTGTCATGTCATTTTTATGTGCAGTAAATACAGTATAGCCATTTTCACCAAAGTTTTTTTGCTAACAATTTGACGTGTAGTTGGAGGCCATAAAATTGTGGTCAAATTAACAGCTGATTAGTGAACTGTGGACTTAATATATTGTGGAAATAAACATGGTAAAATTTAGGGTCTTTAACTGATCTTTAAATGAATGAGTTTGGGTTATAAAACTTATCACACTCTTGGGTGTGTTTACTTTTGCATGTATTTACATAAATGCATAGACATTGGAACAACTGTAGATGAGGTAAAATACTACCCCAACACAGAGTTTATAAACAGAGGTGCCCCCCCTTCTGTTTCTTTGTAATTTGTTATATTTAACCACAGGTGCAAAACACATAACGAATAGGAAACACTTGTTTGGTTTAAGTATGTTGTCTTTAACTTCATAACCTTTTATTTTGCCCAGACATAAATGTACACAAATGTTCCCAGTTTGTAAAGGGTTGTACTGAAATGTAAAATCAGAATATGAGAAGTATATTTAAAGTTAGAAGTACTTTAAAATTCTGTGTTGTTTTTCTGTGGGTTATAATTTACAGCACATTATGAGGTTCCTACAGGGTAAACACACTGGCTGACCCGTGCCTTTTCTTTGTTTGTTCTGTTTCAAAATGCTTCAGAAACCAGGAATAATTGTGTGCGTAATGATTTTCTTTATGCGTAAAATATTCATTCCTCCATTCATTATCCAGTCACTTGTTCTTTACAGGTTGCAAGTTGCCTAAAAGACAAGAAATCTAATTGCATTTTACAGATTTATTGAAAATTACAGTAGGATGTAATTTTAAATTACTGATAGCAATGTAGTGTTATAAAGAAAATGTAAAGTCGTACAATGAAATGTGTGGCCAATAGTAAAGGGTGCCTTGGAATGAAATGACTTTATTGTTCCTAGCTTTTAAAGTCTTGGTGAAAACCAAATCCAAATTTCAGTGACTCATTCGCATGTATTTTGCAACATATACATTACAGTTACTTCAAAGTAACACTTAGCAGTTTGCATTGCTAATAAAGGTGTAAGGTTGACACTTAAGGTAATTGACAATAATTATAGGTTCGGTTTGCCCTCTTTGTAACATCTGCCTACTGTGGCGAAGAGGATGGCACCTTTCATTGCGCAGACCCCATTGTTTAGCACACTATTAGTGCCAGCCACTGACGTTCAAACTGTGACAGGCTGTGTCGCGACAGAGCTGGCGCCGTCTCCAGATCGCGCACGCCGCTCCCCGCTCCCCGCTCCGCGCGGTCACGGGGGCTCTCGTGTTCCGCTTATCTCTCAGAATGTGTGAATTCAACCCCGGAGGCGTGCTCGTCACGTGACGGGCTGCTCCGCCATGAGGTTCTCCCAGCTCTGCTGTCAGCTGTCATCAAATCATCACCATGTGATCTACGTACAAAAGTTCAACAATTTCTAAAGATGCTTCATTCATTTACGCAGATATAATTAGAGAGTGTGGAATAAAGGCCAGCATGGTTAACTGTTCTTTTAAGAAGTCTCTGGCACCCTTGTTATGTGTTCTTATGGCTTGACGTCTCTGTCGAGAGCTCCGTGATACCGTACACGGTGAACCTGACAAATTATGATTAAATTATACCTTTACCGATTAATTCGACAGACTAGTGCAGATTTCATTTATATCGTGTCTTTATTATTCAGTTATAGGTTTAAAGCAGAGTTAACCAAATAGTTATTGATAGGAAGCAAATAGTTATGTTATGCCACAACTTGAGAAATTCAAAACACATGGTCTGTGTTTCTGGATCCAGTGTAAAATACTTGCGTTTTCAGGGTGTACATTTATATATCTGTAACATGTGGGCTTGTAAATAATAACTGAACACGTTATTGGGCTGTTGTTTGAGTAAGGATGTAAGATAAATATTTTGTATCTATGTTAACTGAAAAAGCCTATGTTTTAAATATTTAAATGCAATGGTACATAAATATGGTCTTTAAAGTTATATTAAAGTGGGTCTCTTTTAAAATTAAAACTCCCCAAGATTTAGGCTAGTTATTAGTAAATTGTGAATGA
Organism: Chitala chitala; assembly: GCA_025773905.1. Lineage (NCBI taxonomy): Eukaryota > Metazoa > Chordata > Actinopteri > Osteoglossiformes > Notopteridae > Chitala > Chitala chitala. Next base: position 27,495 of record JABJVR010006676.1, read on the forward strand.
AGGCATAGGCAGACTAGAAATCAGGACATTCTGTCAATTGCCAGAGCAGCAGGCCAACCTTGTGTGTGGATGGGCATCAGACCTACTGACCATTAAATACACAGCAGCAGGACTGGATCGGTAATCTCGCATATCAGGCACTCCTCGGTGGGCCGACGCACTTTGGGGCCAATACAGTGTATTACTGTATGGAACGTTTCTGGAATATAGCGGTGGGCCGCTTGGACCAAAAATGGTAGGGCTGATTTATCCCAGCCAGCCCTGAATTAAGGTGTGTCTTCTAACTAAGCCCTCTAATGTACTCTCTGCCTTAAATTATACAGCACAATTTAATACATGTGAGATTTATTTAAAGTTTAACATTTATTTGAAGTATGTCGTAAGAAATGAAAGACAGAAACTTTTCTGGTTGGTTGGGTACACCATAAATTTAATGCACTAAAACATAAAGTGACACTCAGAAGGATCCAATGTAATTAAATATTATTTTCCAGGTTTGTTTTTGGATATGTGTAATGACTGCAGTGCAAAAACAGCAGTATAATTACAGAGAGATGGTTGTGTTATGCGAACAACAGGTGGGAGTTCCTGCATCACATGGCACACCCTTGAAGAGTGTTCATACCAAAGCAGTCTATGTGTACATTTAATACTGTTAGCAACTCTTGCCAGCAGAGAGTCTTTAAATGTGACCAGTTATTGAAAGAATTAATTGCACTGGACCTGAGACTGTCGAACATAAACCAATGAACACATATGTATGCTCCACCACAAACTGCTGGCACTGCTGGAAACCAAAGCTTCCAGGGGGTATGTTTCTCGTGCTAGTGGGTTCTTAGTATTTTGTTTTTTGTTTTGTTTTGCTTTGTTTTGTTTTGCTTTGTTTTTTGTTTTGCTTTGTTTTGCTTTGTTTCTGGTGTTGCTCTTTTTGGCTTCTGTGGTAGGGCTATATTGTTTTTGAATAATGTCATTGTTCTAATAAGACTCTCTGCACAAAGACCTGTGCTGCATGGTGCTTCCTGTCTCATTAGGATGTTAGGAGAGTTAATTCGAATGTAAGAAGCTAAGCCGTGCTTCACGTCTGTCTTCATGATGTACACTCAGAATATTTACATAAATTCAGATGTTTTCTCACTGACTATCTTGTTAATAACTTGAAAATTGATCTGGTAATGCAATTAAATTTAGAAAGAGCAGCAGGGCAATTAGCTGTTTCAACTGTGCTCATCATAGTGAGAAAATTGAGATGAAATGCTGCTTTATAGTTGATGTTCTTCACACCGTACAATGCGAGAAGCACTAACTTTGGTCCCTGTTATGTAAAGTGTTTTTAAATCTTTTGTTTTCCTCTGGGTCTAATTTGGTGATGGTTTTGGCTTTCTGTCTTATGTGATATTGACGTTTGGTTTTTGTTGCAGTGGAGCAGGTCACCTGAGAAACAGACAACGCAGACAGTAAAGACGACCACCACAGCAAACAATGACCTGTAGGATGCTCCCAAATATCATCACACAATGTTAGGGGGTTTGTGTAGAACAGGGTGCCGTGGTTCTGCTCACTACAGTCTCACTAAAGCAGCCTAGATCACTGTACAGACTTACTGCACATTGTTACAGATGTATCACAAAAAACCTGCATATTGTACAGCTGCAGGTGTGTCTTTGGTCTAAAGTTTATCTTTTTCTGTGATCCTTTGTTTTTAGTTCTGCCTTCCAATAATTAAAAAAAAACCGATTATCACAATCTGTCTCAACTAAATGACCGTGAAGTCGATAATTGAAACCACACTGTATACCTGAGTGAAGCATTTTTAAATACATTGACACTTCATACACAGTTCTCAGCGTTCTCAGCGTTCTCAGTGTTCTCAGCGTTCTCAGTGTTCTCAGTGTTCTCAGCGTTCTCAGTGTTCTCAATGTTCTCAGCGTTCTCAGCGTTCTCAGTGTTCTCAATGTTCTCAGCGTTCTCAGTGTTGTCAATGTTCT
>JABJVR010006676.1:32681-48877 GCA_025773905.1 Chitala chitala
ACACCTACACACACACACACACACACACACACACACACACACTCAAACACACATACACACACACACAACTGATTAATGTTTTATGATTTAGTGGACACTTTGCGTGTGATTTATTGGGGGTGGGTGTGTGGGGTTTAGATTGTGTGTGTGTGTGTGTGTGTGTGTGTATCATACTGAGTGAGTAATGCAAAATGGGTTCTTATTGTCAGCATTTGTAGTTATTAATTATTAAAAATCCTTCACAGAAGGAAAAAGCACAAGCATATAAATTACGTTTATGTGACATGGCTGACTTGCCGTCTTCAAGACTCAGTGCCTTGAAGGAAGAAGCCTGCTCTCGTCTCCTGACTTTTAGGTGTGCAAGGCAGCCACGGCGCTGTGGTACCTCTGCAAACGGAACCGTAAGGAGGGGTAGGGACATCACATGGGAAGATCTGGGAACCACAAAAAGACGTATGACGCGAGTGAACATCGCGGATCTGGGGAAAAGCCCACGCCTGGTAGAAGAGATGCCAGAGAGCACTCTTCTCCCAGACGCCTTAATCTTACACATCTGACAGTTTGTCATAACTTTCACAGCCTGCCTCTCACGCTCTTTCCTCCTGCTGGAATCTCCTCCTTAGAAGCCAGACCTTTGTTTACATCACCCCCCCAAAAAAAAAGAGGTCTTGATAGTCATTCACGCATTTATATTACAACTGTACAGCCTGTGTATTTTCACCCTTCCTGAGGTAGAATACCTTGAGCCAGCATGGCTGTTCTGAGCATACCAGCTAACTGCCTGATTGGTTGGCCCGATTACATTATCAGATGGACTAGCAGAAGCCGTCCATCTGAAGGAGGCCTTTTACTGAAGTCAGTCAGATCTGTGAAGGGGAAACGACACAGGACAAGAAAATTATGAGCTCTTATGAAGCCAGCATTAAAAAATAACACCCCAAGCAGGAGTATTGTGCCTAGTCTTTGTACATTATCAAAAAACATTTGAAAGACTTAGCACTAAGCATACGCATATCCCAGGGCTAATTTCTCATTATAGGTTTTTTTAATGCCTTCACTGACATTAATAATTAATAACAGCAACTGACTGAAACCATTACTTTATCTAGTTTTGCTTTTTGAAGTCATGTCGCTAGAATGGTGCTCCATTGCTCATGAATGACATTTTTAAAGAACCATTTGTCACAACAGCAAAAAAAAAAAAAAGTAAGATTTTGTGCCGCATGCATAGAACAACACTGGAACATCGCAGAGTACCATAATCTTAAAATAATATGCTGGGTGATGTTCATGCCTGTGGTTTGCTAAAAGCAACTCAATGGTTACTGTGTGAATCAGCTGAATGTTTATTTCATGAAGGATCTGCTGAGATAACATCTTGAACTTATCCAGGCTTTGTTACTGATGCTGAAATGGTTCCGATTGGTTATCCCTCTGTCTTCACTGTAACTGAAACAAAGTTCACTTATTCCACTGCCTCAGCGGTGATCACTTTGTTGTGTGTGGATTACAAGTAAAAATGAAACAGTTGTATTTATAAAGCCAGTAAATACAGTCAAATGCCCAGTTTCTTGTTTCTGTTAGACCAAGGAAATGTGAATTAAAACAGCTGAAAGTTATTATTCAAGTGCCCTTATTGTCAAGTACTGAAGATAACACTGAGCCAAATTGCTTTCTGAAGAACAGCATAGACTTGCAATGTATATACACGTCCATTTTAATTTACTTATCCATTATTCATGCGGTGAAAGTTTTATGGGAAAGCAAAATAGTTTTTCATTAACATTGAAAGTTTTTTTTTTAGTTTATGACCTCACCAAGTCGAAGCCAAGATTCACAATGAAACACTGCTTTAAAAATTAAAAATAACTATATATTGTCAGTACGTTTCCCTCTTTCCTAACTTCAGTCTCCTTTTCTCACAGATAAATGCTTTAATTATTGAACAGCTGATGGCATTTGAGAGGTGACAAAATCATGAGCTCGAGCAAAGTAAACTGCTCTCCATCAGGTCCTCTCACATGTTATGTAGTTGCAGCTGCAGCTGACCTGAGATGACACCATTATGGAGTCACTAATGAGAGAATTCTGGATAGAAGAGCAAAGTTGTGATCCTTCGTACAGTGGGTGAGGCCAGTCTGACAAGTCTCCTCTGGTTGGTCTGAAGGCCGGTTTAACACCCAGAGTATTCACAACTTGTGAGCAGAGAACTTCAGCTAATCACCTTCTCATTTTATGGCATTGTCAGAACAAACAATAATTTCCAACGAGCCCTACAGAGAGGTTCTTAATACCAATGACAGCTGTGTGTGTATCATGTACTAAGGTATTCCTCTCATTATTACGGTTTAACGGTTTTATTTATTAATATTTAATGTGAATTATGAGTTTTTTTAACAGTAAAAATAACAGTACACTTGTCTGTGCTTTACCATATTTTTGCCCAGTTAAAATGCATCTGTGTGGCAAGCGATTGTTCATTTTACGTAAAAAAAAAAACATGACAGGAAAGTTTATACTTGTTTTGGTGCGAGACGGGAAGGAGCTGCAGGATGAAATGTTTTGTGCTGCAAAGATTAAACAATAGAAACCATCGGGATGTGCAGGCATCCGTTAACGTTAGTGGCATTTGGGAACAGATAAATGTCGGACGCAGAGCAACGGAGAATGTGAAGGCTACGGATTCTTCTGCTGTAGTGTGAAGGAGGGGGGTGGTGTAGTCTTAGCAAAAAATGGTGTTAAGTGCCATCTGTTCGTTTACTGCCGCTAAATCAGACATCGACAACAGACCTAATAACAGTACAACACGCCGTGTGGGAAAAACAAAAAGTTACTTTGTGCCGCATTTGTAATGACGCTCTTACTACTGTTATTAGAAACAACAGCTATTATTGAAAATACAATTAGACGTACCCAATAACTTTAACTGCATTAATTACACATGCAATTAACAATTAAACAGTTGTTCTACTTATCATCGGTTACCAGTAACCTTATTTTTCTATGTAAAGCGCACCACGCTGAATTAAAGGATTTGTTTTGAATAAAGATCTCTGCAAAATTTTAATGATTCCATTTATAATTTATCGCGGTAATGAATAAGACATGTAAGAGGTGGACAGGAGGTTTGAGATGAAGACCTGTAAGTGTCGCCTTTATTCTCAATCTTAAGTGTAGGTGACGCAGCTGAAAATGAAAGATGCGGAGTCTTTTTTTGGTGGTACGGTCGGTTTCCGTGTGAGAAATAACTGACCGCTCACAATTAGGGCATCCATCATGTTGGCACTGTTGAAAATAGACAATTCCGCTTTGGAAAATGACACGAAAGCTGCCGCCGTAACTTTTGTTGAAAAACCGGCATGCTTCAGAGGTCCAGCGGCTTAAGAACGAACTAATAAAGGCCCACCGAGGGCGAAGTCCAGCTCCCGAGGTTATATATTGTTAAATGTAGGCTTAAAAGAATTAAGACTGTGTGCAGTAATGCATAGAAAATCAAACCATATAATACGTTAAAAACAAGTAGGTTTATTTCTAAAGCACATTGTAGTGTTGAAGGCTATTCAGTGTGCTGTACAGAAAAGTCAATCACGCTATGGGTTAAAGAAAACTTACAAAAAGGAAGACAAAAACAATATAGGCCTATAATACAGCATAATTTAAAATAAACAAGGACACATATTGAATCCAGCCAAACTACTTAAAAGCTGTAAAATATAAGTACGTTTTTAATTCGCTAGGGTTGGAGGAAATCTAATATCTATAGGAGGTCGGTTCCAGTGATTGGCTGCGTAAGTAAATGCATTTTCGCCATGTTTAGTTCCAACTCCAGGCAAACAGAAAAATTCAGATCAATATAATTTAAATATTAATCAATATTTAAAACAGGAAGGAGTGAGGGAGGAAGATTAGCAACCACCACAGTAGAAATTTGAAAATGTTTGCATGGGAAACTATAATTTTATTTTATTTTTTTTTTTATTTTTTGAAGGGGAACTCCCCCACACTGAAGCTAAGTAGGTACATCGCCTCTGCCACTCTTTTTAGTGTTTTCCAACAGTCAAATTTTATAGTAAACAGATAAATAAATTAGTTCCAGCCAAGCAAGTTTCAGCCAAAATTCAGCACATTTATTGAAGAAAGGCTTTCTTATACAGTAGAGTATGCCAACACCTCACATCTGATTTTTTCCCCATCTTTGGGATTAAAAATATAGATTAGATAGACAGAACATTAGACAAACATCGATATACAAATAAATGCATAGATACCAGGAACACATCAGGCACCTAACAAATGGCATTTGTATACATTTTGTGGTAGACATCAGCTTTTGCTGTTCTGGAGTCCTGTTCTGTTCTGGGGTGTCAGAATATTGAGGAACTCAATCACATCGCGTGCACAGGGCACATGCATCTCAGGAATATGTGTGTGTGTGTGTGGATTTTCCACCTTCTCCCTCTGCACATTTGGGTTTAATCCAGGTGTCTTGGTGTCTACTCAGAGCCCAAATAGGTGTAGGCCAAGTTGGCTTGCAGCTAAATTTTCCTTGGTGTTGGCACCCTGTCCAGGGTGTACCCAGCCTTGTGCTCTATCCTGCTTGGGATAGGCTCCAGGGCCCCCCGACCCAATGCAGGATATGAATGCTTGATCAAATGAAATGTATCACATGGAAATATAAACACTCATTAAAACACGTTTCAGGGCGGATTGTTTTTGTTTTCAGTACTTGTGATTTAGTATGTAATTTGGGCAATTTCATCCTTACAGTGTTGTTCATCTGCATTTCTCAGGGGTTCTCAATAGCAATGACCGCAAATCAGTATTTATTTAATTTTTGAAAACCTCTGACAGAATTCTACTATTGTGCAATATTAAAAATGACATTATTTAGTTCTCTAATGAACAAAGTACACGAGACATTATTTCTGCAGACAGCATTGTGCATGTTTACTCTACTGAAAACTGAAAGTTTCAGATTTTACATTAAACTGAAGACACTTCTGAGTCAAATATACTGTAACTGGATCGATGTGGATCAAAAAAATGTATTCTTTGTATACTGACGTGCACTTCTCTGAAATCATAACATTTTAAGATAAAAGAAGACAAATTAAAGTCTTCTTGTATTATGTGCAGTTTAATATTTTATTCCAAGATATATGGAGAGGACTCAGGGGACCCTTTTTATGGTTTTGTAGCCCTGAGTAAAATTTCTATGTAAATTTCTGAAGATTAGTTTTTTTAATTAATAATAAAAAAATTTTGTTTATTACTGGCAGTTGTACTCCCATAACCCTATTCGCTATTAAAGGCATAGTGTGCAACTTGGAGTTTAAAAAACGTTTCGAGTGGTTTTTGTGACACTGTCGGTGTAGCTGATTTAAATATTATTCATTTATTAGTTTCTTTGTTTGTTTGGTGAACGTTCTCAAAACCTTATTATGTTCGTTTTATTTTTAGGTGTATCTGTTGTGTGTATTAACGATTTTAAATTGGGGTTGACTTGTATACTTTGTATAATAGTTCTGAGTTGTAGCGGGTAGGGTCTCAATTTGTGTAACGCACACTCAAAGTTTGCCCCACGGCATAGTGTGAGCGAGAGAACGGGCAGAGAAGCAGGTCACTCTCGTGTGTGTTTGTATAGACTGTCACCCTGCTACCCTGTTTGTAGAGGATAAACTTGCAGATCTTGGTTGCCTGTTGCTTGAAGTTCACTAGCGACCATCTCACGGCCGCTACAATTGCATATATTCAAAACACTTAAAGAAACACTTCTGAAATACATCCTAAACTTAGTTTATGAGCAATGAAACCGCAACCCACCGAACACAAAACGTTCAAATAACGTTAGCTAAACGTTTAGGGAACGTTAGGAACGTTTAGCTAACGTTATTTGAACGTTTTGTGTTTGCTGGGAAGCCCTTTCCAGCAACTGAAGGATCAAAGCTATCCATTACTGGAGACTGTATTCAAGGTGAACAGTGACAGTTTAGAAATGATTTTACTTTAATGCTTGTTGCCATCAAATTCATTATTAGTGGATTATCTTTCACTTGAGGAGAAGGTCCCCCAGGTTCTGGTGTAAAAGTCACAGTCTGGCAAAGCTGCATGTCTGTATAAGTGTGTGTCAAGTTTTCCAGTGCATATCGCAAGCCTACAAGGATTCTGTCCTTCTCTGATCCTTTGTATAATTTCACACATTGTATGTCATATCCTGCTTACATGGCTGAAAAGTGTGCTTCAGGTCTGATTTTCGACCCTTCCACAGGGCTGGCATGCTGCTTTATTTACACTCTCTGTGCACTACCCATTAAAATTCTCAATTTCTTTAGAGAAACAACCTAATCCCAGCCCTTGAAAGCCCTTTCATTGTCCGTTCCAGTGAAAAAGCCCAGAATCAATTTATGATCAATATAATACTTCACAATGTACAAAATCACACATTCTGACAAACTTTGTTAGACCCAGGTTACAGCTCCAGAGCACAATAGTCTTTTTACACAGTGTTGCTATAGTACCTTTGCCAGTTTGTGTCCATGTTTTTTAAAACCTGTGGTTTCTTAAGAGTTAACTATCGGTTTATATACCGCTGATTTTTTTGAGACAGGGCATACACAAAGCTGTCTATGGATAAGTACATACTTCAGTTTTCATGATCTTAAAATAAGTAGCAGTGTGGCTATCAGGATGTTGAATAGTCTTTTGCTGTAGTGAAGAAATGGCTGCCCTTGCCTTAAGCATGCAAACAGAAGCCTACACCTGTTTTTCATATGGTGGAGATAGCTCTCAGATAGAAACTTAACGATTATTCAATCCTTGTCCTGTCAAATCATTGTCCTGACCTCAGCCCTACATACACCTGCTATGAAACTGTCTGGAGGCACTGTTTTTCTCCCAGAAAAGTGTTAAACTGTAACAAATGAAATCTGTATTCTTTACTAACATTGTTAAAGGTCCGCTAGGTTTGTTACCGCTCTCAAAGAACTTCTGCGTAGACAATGACATGTCACCCTTAGCTTTATATAAGTGAATAGATATTTGAGAAAACGAGTAAAAAGGATTTAAATTTGTGCCAAGAAATTTCTCTGATTGGCAAATGACATGGACACAAGTCTGTTTGATTGAAATGAATTCAATTTCAGTGCTGTTCCAGGCCACTTTACAACAAAGCTGAACAAAAAAACATTGATCTAGACTTAATTCTAGGTGACAATCGAGGAGAAGACCTTATAACTCCACAGTGTGGATGAACATCTGAGCAACAGGTGCATAATTTTGCCACATATTAGTCATTTTTATAATCATAGTACATAGGAAGGAAAATCACAGAACTGTCCATTATTACTGAGGTCAGAGGGCAATTTTTCCATATGCCAGCAGAGAATCTGTGAAAAGTGCAGACTTGTGTTTGGTTGCTAACACTTTCTTGTCCAGGTGTCCCGAACTGTTTTCCTGACCCCCCTGCCCTGTTGATGTTCAACTTATTCTTATTGTGAAACCTTCCAAACTGTGATGGGTTTGGCCTCTGTCCAGGGTGCGCCTTGCCTTGCACCCTAGGCTGCCTGGCATAGGTTCCAGGGCACCTGCAACCTTGTGATGGATGGGTGGAAGGACGGATGAATGGAGAAGCCTTCGCGGCAGAGCTAGTGAGTCCAGTTTGAGCCGATCTCGCTTCACTTTTACAGAATGTGTGTGCAGATGTCGCATTAGTAGATTGAGCTGCATAGAGGAAGTTAAATGTTTAAACAAAGATCATGTTATAACTGAAATTCAATTTGAATGCTTTCAAAGTTCAACAAACCGGAAACCCTCCTCCATGTTATATCAGAGGGTTAATGTATTTACATTTCCTTATCTGTCCTTTAAATTCATTTGTTGAAACAAATGTCTTCTGACAAGATAAATGAAATTTTTGATTTTAGTCCTCGGATTTATATTACATTAAGTAAAGTAAGCTCGCTAGGACAGAACCTTAAGTTCTGAATTTGTACGTTGACATATTAGGTGAATGAGTTATTATTTCGGGCCTATTGGAAACAGTTCTGACTTTGAGCTGTTCTGTGTTTCAGTATGCGGTGTAGAAAATCATTACTGCTGATTTATGCCTCAGTGTCATTGGTTGTGTTTATTTTCTCAGTGCCTTTTTTCCAGCTAAAAATTTAATCGACTGTGAAGGATTCTTTTTACCATTTGGTTGCCTCTATAACTTCTGTTTCTCACTTGTCAGTGGGGATGAGTTTGAATTTCCTTATAAAAGCAATATATTTCAACAAATAATGCAGACCCTAGCTGTGAAACACGTTTTTTTATTATTACAATTTTTTTATTAAACTCCCAAAGAATTTCAGCTTGAGTCAGAAATCCTGAAACTTTCAGGAACATTTCAAGTAGAAAGCCTAGGGTCAAACCTTTAATTAATTAAATGGGGCGGTTGGAACGAAACCCAGTTTGTACCACACACCCATATTTTCAAAATATTAATAATTAACTCAAGCTTCTTTGTATGGGAATGCATCCAAATGTAATCTTTAATGTAAATTCTGACATTTGAGAATTTACCAAGTCTATTTATATCTCGTATCCCCATGCAGGGTTTTCTGTGTTTGTGATGTGCGTGCTGTAATGTACTTGTCACAAGGCATTTTGTCACTTAATGGGCCATATTGTAGAAATCTGGGAAGATTGCTCATTCAGTACCTGCAGATTAAACATGGCAGGTTTTAAAGCCGCTCCACTGTTAACGCACCAGGTTCTGAGCCTTTGGTATTATACGATCTCTAAGCAATGAAAACAGGGTAATAAGAGCGCACAAACAAGCTATCGCCATATCATTTCTGGGGCAGCAGTACAGCCCTAATTTACTGGCAGACGTGCCGGCCAAATGGGACAGTTTTCAGTTCTGCTTCGCCGAGGCTGCGCAATGGGGAAAGCAGAGCAAATAAACTGAAGACAATCTTACGGATTCTCAGCCGTGACGGAGTATTTACAGTTAGGGCATAACAGCTGATTTTAATTATAGTTCATGTTTAAATAATTAAAATTAATTTTCAGTGAAGAAAAGTAACTTATTTGAATCCTTGTTTCAATAAAGAAGTTTGGAGAAGTATTTCAGCTAGTGCAGTATCATATTTCTGTGTCCCCATCCATACATTTTTTATGCTGCTTATCCTGTATGGGGTTGGGGGGGCTGGTGTCTAACTCAAGGAGTGTGGGGCACCCTGGATAGATTACCAACCCATCACAGGGTGCAGTTGTGCATACACACAATCGTACTTGTATGTGAAAGCACCACTCAGACTATGAACTTTGACCTGTGGGGGAGTGGGCTGGGTGTGCAGAGGAAACCCACAGGGTACAGAGAGAACATGCAAGCTCCATGCACATAGACCGGGGTTTGAGCCCTCAGCCCTGGAGGGGTGAGACAGCAGGGCTGCCACTGAGCCACTGTGTCCCCTTATACAGAGCTAGTCTTACTGAATAATGTACCCAGACTTATTGAATAAATTTTAAAATGCTTTTTAAAAATTACTGAAGGACACATAGGGCGGCACAGTGGCGTGGTGGTCCGTGTGCGTGTTTTCTCTGTGCTCAGTGGCTTTTCTCTGGGCTCTCCAGATACCTCCACAGTCAAAGACACGCAGGTTAGGTTGATGGACATTTGTAAATTGCCCATATTATGTGTGTACATGTGCCCTACAGTGGATTGGCACCCCGCCCAGGGTGTCCTCTGCCCTGTGCTTCCTGGGTTGGACTCCAGGCTTCCCGCGACCCTGAATCGGATAAGGCAGAACAGTGACGCGAGTGAAGGACACATACAGTAATACATTTTAGTTGAATGAAATAGGGGACTTAACTAAATAATGTTCCACAGTCATATTGGTGAGTATTGACATGGTAATACTGTAGCTCTTCTAAAGTGATATAAAGAAATGAAATGTCAATCATTTACAATCGTGATAACAGTGCCCTTAAACAGCTGTTTAATATAACAAGTTTTGTTGATGGAAACGTGTGTTAAGATTTAGTTCACAAGATTTAATAAGATTTAGCGGGTGTGCTCGTAAGTGGTTAGTTTTATCTCTTAATTACAAAGGTTAATTAACTTCTTAACAAAACACTTGGCACAAATACTCCTATTTCAGGAGGGCTTCCATTCTGAAGTGTGAATGTACCCATTTAATTATTTCTGTTTAAATCAACACATTTTCAAATTTACATGAGTGCAAAAATTAAATTTTGTTCAGTATTTAAGAACATTTTTCACTAGCACAGGATCCATTTGAAATGCAGTCGGAATCTGCATGTTTTTTTCGCACAGATCTAAAACAAAAAATGTTATGTATTTTTACCTTTACAATTTGTACTTTTTGTCAGTTGTCCTTGGTCAACAAATAGTTGTAACATTAATTATGACCACTTAATCGCAAACTAATGTTTACATCCTTGCAATGTTTTTTTTCAGTTTGGATTTACAACACAGTTAAAGTTTTCTTTATTTTGAACTGTGTCAACATATAGAGTTGACCCTAATTTCAGTTCTCATTAAACTGAGTCCCCAGTGAGATCTGTTGTAAATCTATAAATGTAAAGATAAATAAAAGTCTAATTATCCGTATGAACTCCACTACGTTGAACCTCAGTCACTATAAATATTTAGATAAAGTCAGTATTTTACTTAAATGATAATGCCTACTTCCCACTTGTTTTTATGTTAATTTGTAATTATTATAAGGTTGATTTCTTCCTTAAATTTTTCAATACAGTTCAGATGGTTGTAAGTTCATCTATAACTTATTTCCTTGATGATGTACTTTAAAATAAGAAACACCTTAAGGGATTTATCCAGTGAAAGCACTTTGCAATACAATGAAAACATCCCCTTCTTGTTCTTGTGAAGTAATACATGGCATGTTTGTCATTACTCCACAATTAAGTCAAAAGTGACTTAACTAATTTTACCTGAGTAAAAGATAAGCTTCATAAATTTACAATTCAATTGAAGTGCCTGACTCGCAGCCGCAGAACCAGGAAAATTTTCTGGAATCAGAAGCAGGAGTGGCGACACAGTGGCGTGGTGGTTACTACTGTTGCCTCGCACCTCCAGGCCTGGGGCTCAATTCCTGCCTTGGGTCTGTGTGCGTGGAGTTTGCATGTTCTCCCTGTGCTTGGTGGGTTTTCTTAGCGTTCTCCAGTTTCCTCCCAGAGTCCAAAGACATGCAGGTTAGAAGATGAGTGACTAACAGAAGCAGGAGTATCACAGTTCTAAATATTTACATTTGCGTACTACACTGTTCATAGTACAGCCTACAGATAAGTTAACATGACTTACATATGATGATGTCATAAAAATGTAAAAGATTCTTCAACTTGGGGGAAAAAACCTCCCTCCCTTCTTCTCTCCTTTATTTTAAAACAGACGTGTTTAAATTCAAATGCAATAAGTATCATTAATTGAAATATCAAATTTAGTTTTGGCACAGTGCCAGCCATCACATGGGCAGATGAGAGAGTTTACTTAGTCCTAGCTGCCACATGGGCAGCTGAGCGAGCTTATTCAGTTCCAGTCACTACATGAGCAGCTGAGAGAGCTTATTCAGTCCTAGCTGCTTCATGCCCATCTGAGCAATCTGTTCAGCAAAATACATCTTTGTGGTTCTGGAACACTTAAGAGAAAAAGTTAATTGAAGGACATTTAATTATGGTCACTATTGCATTGCGTATATTATTGTCTTTTTGACAACATTTCAATTTCAGGTATTTTATAAAAATATTAAAACAGCATTAAAAATACAGAGATTCTGCACCATCTACATGCAGAATAGAAATCCTCATCAGTTCAGCATAGAAGTCCTGATTAGTTGAAGTCTGGTTTTGGTGGTGAAACTGGTAGCTAAGCATGAATCAGTTTGTGGAAGCAAAAACCTACATACACTGATGGGTTGCATAAATGCATAGGGAGTGGTCCTCGCGTAACCGATGAGTTTGTTCCCCAGTTATGCCAATTTCTGAGCAAGTCCTCTCTGTTTGAGCAGAATCAATCCCAGAACCTTATCCCAAGCCCTAAATTATTTTTGACACCCCATTTATGACACATAAACTACATGGCAATTTCATGCTTTGTTTTCTCTATGTAAGAATTCCTAGAGAATGAAGCCACAAAACATTTTACCACATACTAGTCATGCTGCAACCTTGCAGCACTAAAAAAGGTGCTGCATAATTCATGCACATCCAGAGGCCCCGTCTCTGACGCGCTTCTTCCTCTGTGCACTAAAAAGGACCTTTCCTCATATGGGACTCTAAATCACGTGCTGTGATGTGGTCGACCACAACAATAAGAGTGAATTAGAGCGACTCCGAGCCACAAAGAAGAGGTTGGAAAACAACGCGGCCTCTTCATCATGTGGCATGTGGAGGAGGGAGGGGGGGTTTCTTACTGAAAGGAGGCAGGCAGATCTGTATACTCAGTAGAACATCTCTGCTGCTGCTTAGACTGTAACCGTCAGCCAATGTGGGAGTTCTCAGGCTCCTCTGCAGTGTAATAACATCACTGTCTACAGAAGAATGGGTAGAAAACCACTTTTAAAGAGGAGATAAAATGTAGACTTTGTGTGCAGATACTGTACAGATTTATGTTAGAACAGACTGCAATGAATAGAGCACATACAATAGCGGTTTTCTACGCGTGACCATTTCACAAATTTGAATTAAAAAAGACTTGATGTCTTCTTCCTTACACTGTAACACTGTTTCTGTTTATTTATATAAATACCAGTTATTCATTTTGTTTGGCGTTGAAGCATGACAATGGGGAGTGTGTGTGAACAAGTAAATTACATTGTATGAAATTAACCATAAAAGGTTCTTCAGAATTAAATTAACTTCAAATAAAACTTCCCAGTGCTGCACGTGGCTGAGTGCTCCAGTTTCTACTTCGTGCGGTTCGTTTTTCCAGTTAAATCTAGCTGCGGTGTGAAAACCTTCGAAGACTGAATCAGACATGGCGTGGTGATGCGGTTGCCGTGGAGAAGGCCAATGAGACCACATTGGCTTGTCTGCTCGGTGCCCATGCACCTTCTGTTGTCCTCGCACTCATGAGTCACACACAGAGGCTTCCATGACCTTAAGAGAAAGCACAGCTCTACGGGCACGCTTTTCTCAACAGAAAAAGTGATTCATTCAGCAACAGCGACATAAAAAAAAAATCTAACTTTAAGGACAAACTTTTGTTTATCCGTTATAGCTTACCACAGTAGTATTAATACTCTGAGACCAGAGTATGTCTTTGGATACACAGTATTGTAATGCCAGTGCATTACTCTGATGTGTTGCTGGGGGAGGGGACATCTCATTTGCATTTCCCAGCAGCACCATGTAAACAGTTGTGTGTCACTGCCAGTTTGCCTGTGAGTGATAGTGGAGACCATTCTCCCATTTTCCATGTGTGAGTCTCTTTGGATGGCTGTGTAAATGCATGTTTACCTAAGTCCTTTTAAGGGTTAAATAAAGAGCTTGGTGACACCATAGAAACTGCCTCCAACTGTTCAATGGCTAGTGCAGGTAACTGCCACAGTATATCGTCAGAGTAAGAGTATTTTTTTAAGAATAAATTATTGAGTATGATTTATATATAATTGTATCCCGCCGTACCAGAGCTTTTCTCCAAGTACTTACATATCCTCCCACCTTCTGAACATATGTAGTGCAGGAGATATGTGGTCTGAACAGCCTCTCTAGTTAGAAGCTGCACTTCTGGTCGGAGGGCGCGCTGCAGTGGACTGCTGTTCTACTGGCTAGGTGGGTGGATGTGTGTGCCTGTGTGTGTTTGTTGATTTCCTTCAAATGTCTTCGATTCTCAATGCCTTATGTACCACTCCATTTGCATCATAACTACAATAAGTCTTTTGGACCCACTGAGGGTACTGTCATAACTAGAAACACAGCCAGTCTGGCACCATTGCCGAAGTGTTGGGAAGTAACCATTGTTCACCAGTCATGTCCTATTGCCACGGCAACCTTGTTTTCATAGACTTTTGGCTCATCTACTGAATGCTGATTGTAGGATCCTATTTGAGGTGTTTGTTTTGCTTTCTGTGTGCTGATGGAATGCTCTGGAACCGAGATGAAAAATATTACTGTTATCACATAGAAATAGAACTGTTATCAAAGTCTTGAAAAGGGAATGTCAAAGGTTTCTCTAAATAGGATACACCATTAAACTCCCTTTTTAGATTTCGTGTGCAGTTTTCACAGATTTATTATTGCCTTGGAGGACATTCAGTCCACTAGTATAATGAATTAGTTAAAACAAAATGAGCTTTCAATTATACAGTTTTAATCCTTGTATTATTCCTTCAGACTGCAGGCATCAAACGTCGGTGTTCGTGCTTGAAGCCGCACAGCGTTGCTGGGGACTGATTTACGTGCTCTGTTCCATTTTTATCATCATTTTAAACACGCCGTGTGACTCAAGCACCTGCATATCTCAGAAAAAAAATTAGCATGAGGTAGAGATTGTAAAGAACGGCAGTTTTGGATCTCATCCCCTAGGCCCATGGGTCCTGCCTCCTACGGACTTCCAGAACCATCTGAAAATGTCCTCTCTGCCATGGGTCCTGCCTCCTACGGACTTCCAGAACCATCTGAAAATGTCCTCTCTGCCATGGGTCCTGCCTCCTATGAACTTCTAGAACCATCTGAAAATGTTCGCCCAGATCTGGTTTCAGGGCAAGAGTTTATACTCCACAGCCCTTCTTTACCATTAGACCTGTAGACCTGATGATCACTTAATAATTGTCAATTTATTATCTACATAACTGAAACTGAACTAAAATTAGCCTCTTTAAACTCTCACAAAGGATTCACTCTAGGGCGTCACGTTTTTACCTAAACAACAAAACCACTTTGTAAACACCTAACAAAAACAGCTGAGGTAATAGTCTTGCCTACAATCATTCCACCTGACTTTCTTCACCTTGTAGGCCTATGTAGACCATCTGGCCATAAGCCTAATGGCATCAGCGAGCTTTCCCTGTTCTGCGTGCGTGTATATATATATATATATATATATAATATTATATCAGCACTTTAGTTTAGCTCATTTCCTTTTCAGTTTCCTATGTACCGAGTTCCATATTGCCAAAGTTATCTCCAAATTAATTAGCTGAATTAATCTTGTTTCACCCAGCTACCCCTCCTGCTCCACACCCGCCCCCCAGCCTCACTTGAGCGTATGTCTTTGAGACCAGAGAGACCACTGGAGGATTCAGCCGGCTGACGGATCGAAAGGACTGGCTGTTCACGGCACTCGCACCTTGGACGGACATGCCTCTGTGAAGCAGGGTAGAAAAACCCACCTGGGAACACCATGCACCAGTCCTTCAGTTACAGTACATACGTGGTGGGTCTGGGTTACACCCTGCCCTGTTGGCCTTGTTTATGCCCGGTATGAGGGATGTTTCTTAGCTAGAAGGACAGGGCTGCATGGATGGAGGCCCACAGCAGTTAGTTTTTTTTTTAGATTTTAATCATACATTTCACTGTTAAAATGTGTAATGCTACTTTACAGTGTTAAAACGTTTACGTAACTAGATCATTGTATATCATTATAGAAAAACGCCAAGAATGCAAAGCTGCTTTACCTTCTAAATAGTTGTGAGTGTTTTTTATTGCACTTTTAATAAGTGAACAGAATGGGATTGGGATTCTGTTCAGTCTCATTCCGAATTAATAAGAACAAAGTACCATGTTGCAAAATACAAGTACTTTAGAAAGAAATAGTGTTGACTTGTCCTGCTCATACAAAAATTAATTAGGATTTAAGCACCTACATATTAAAATGTTTTTTAACACTAAAACTACAGAAAAATATGGCAGTGGCAGATAAGAATGTTTTAAAAATATGTCTATTTTCATTTATTTAAACTTGAGGCGAAAGAGGAAGAACGTTCACTGTTTCGACTCACGAATGCTTTGGGTGACATACCAACCTGATGAGCTGTGTGGTCGAGTGGAAGTGGTTTCCAAGGCAACAGACTGATTTCATGCTAACCGTGGCCTTTAGAAACATTTCACGTTTAGTACTAGGGGAAGTTACAGGAATTTGAACTGGGGGTGGGGGTTTGAAAATGCTCCAATACGCCATTCTAAGCCACAGCAAAAAAAAAAACTTTTTTCAGCAGAGAGGAATGACCCCT
>JABJVR010006677.1:0-12215 GCA_025773905.1 Chitala chitala
CCCCCCCCCCCCCCCCCCCCCCCCCCCCCCCCCCCCCCCCCCGCCCCCCCCCCCCCCCCCCCCCCCCCCACAAATATCTCCCTTTTGGTGTTTTGTGGATTGTATAATCGGATCAGTTTTAACATATATTTTTTGCCTCCTTGAGCGTCTGTCTCACTCTGCTGCCCTCCCAGGAGGAGCTCAAAAATACAACAAAGAAAGAGGTTCTTTTTTCAAAACAGCAGCTGTTGACAACAGGAGTGAGGTGAGGAGAGTGAGAGAAAAGTGAGAGAGTGAGACATGGCAACAGTCTTTTCCTCTCTCTACTTATCCCTCCTTCTGCCCTTGTCTCTCTCCATCCTTTGTATTCTTCTCTCTCCTCTAAGCCCCCCCTGCGCGTGCGCGCGCGTACACACACGCACACACACACGCACGCACACACACGCACGCACACACACACACACACACACACCCCTGTCCGTTGACTGTTAAGGAGTTCGGCACCTGTATTTGGTATTCCACCAAGATACCTGCTGGGTATCGTTAAATCTCTGGAGGCCCGGTGGAAGCCAAGCGTTTGACCCTCAACATTAGATAAAACAAACAACATAACAGCATGGCACACGGGTGCTCTCGAATCAGCCGCCACGCGCCCTGCCACCTTCCATCCACACTGGGAAGCCTCAAGACACAGGAACTTGTCAGTTCAGTCATGTCTCCTCCTCCGTCTCTCCTGCGGAGCGAGTGAGCAGGGCGCGTGTCGAAGGAGCCGCCGATTCATTTTCCCCTGCGTCACACTTTCTTCCCACACAAGCGCGCACGTGCATCGGACAGACGGACAGCTGACCCTCCATTAGGTTACGTTGTACAAATGCGAAGGGTGGGAGAACCACTGGATGTTGTAACAGTGTGAGAGGTGGACCGTCAGTGCTGACTTACAAACAACAGAGATTTGCATGAGAACAAACACAGCCACCTTTTGGCATTTTGTATCAGATTCAACAGACGCTATATACTTAGTCGTGTTAAGAGACAGCTCGTGTTGCTGAGGATGAGGCTCTAGCCCGCTGCACGCTTTGCAGTCCGCGCAGGTGGGCAGTCGTGGGGGGGCGGGACAGTTGGACAGGGGCGGGCCAGCTGCCTTTTGTTCAGACGCAGGCCGGGTGGACGTGGCAGAAGTGTCCTGAGCTCATCCAGGCGACCTTGCCCCAAGGAGGAGCGGGATTGGGGCGGGGAGGGGGGGGACAGGGCTGTCAGGGGGGCTGTGGGTTAGGAGAGGGAGGGGCTGCATCACAGATGGGAAGGGGACGTCAATCTGGACTTACATGGAATGGTGCTTCAGAGAAGGAACACAAAAGCATTAACCTCTGCCCTCGCAGAGTGAGCCTTGCATCTGGTGAGAAAGGTAATCACGATTTCTGTCAGAAACTGGCCATCAAAATAGGCACACATGTAGACAAGTGACCTGTGGACGAGCTGGTGGGCGTGGCTAGTGATGGGCGGGGCCCTAATATTAGTGCTGTCTGTTTTTTGTGACGTGATCAATTCTGTTTGAAGTCACCCATGTTTACTTGAAACATTTTAATAAATAACTTTTTGATTTCAGTGTTAACTGCTAATGTGATTAGCTTGAATGATTTTGCCGGATGAGGTTTGTCAATAGAAAAGCAAAAACGTTACATTTTATTTCAGGATTTGTGAAGCGGCGTTACATTGGGTGTTAGTTTCAGCTGTTAAGACTTGTTAGGTTTTTCAGTTCATATTGACCTGAAAACCAACACAGCTGCAGGAGTGGGAAAATGTACATAAAGACGACAAGAGTACACATCGCTACACAAGCAAACACCAGGCATGCCCGTCAGGCAGCTCAGCAGGTTCGGAATAGGGATATTTTGTGTGAACCAGGTTTAGATTAGAATTTTTCCCATCTAAAAATCTATGAGGCAGACGAGAAAATTAAAACCTACCTGCTGGACTTACAGGCTCTTATCCTGTACCTTTAATGGAACACCACGTGTGTATGTGTGTTATTGTGTATGTGCATGCGTGTGTGTGTATGTGTGTTATCGTGTGTGTGTCTGCGTGCATGCGTGTGTGTGTGTGTGTTATTGTGTGTGCATGCATGTGTGTAGTGTTTGTTTGTGTGTGTGTGTGTGTAGTGGACGGCCTGCCACACATCAGTGACTGTCACAGAGTATTCAGTTTGGCTTTTCCCCAGTCATGGCAGTACACTGTGAGCACCGAGGCCTCGAGGAGGGGAACACAGGAGTCCTGTCTGTCTCTCCCTTCCACTGCCCCCCTCTCTTTCTCTTCCTTTCAGAGGATGGATTCTTATCACAATGGTTTTTCCTTTTCGTTTCCCATGCTGCATGGCCCTGTGACCCCTTGCTTTCTGTTCCGCTACTGAAAGCTTTCTGTCAGTCTGTTTGTCAGTAACATAGTCCCCTTTCCATTTCCCCGCCCCCAGAACCAGCAATTGGTGTGCGGTTCGGCAGTGGGGCAGAATGGGTACAACATAGTAGACAGTGATGGCAGCCGCCAAGCTTTTTGTCTCCAGTCTGGTCTCACACCGCGCTGAACATGTCCGCGGCTTCTCCAGAAGTAGGTCAGGCGTCACGTTCATTACTGGCCGCCCCTTCTGTCCCCCGCCCTCCGGCTCTGTACCCCCCACCCCCATTCTACTCGCCACCCTCTGAGCCACCCAGACGTCGATGGGCATGTCGCTCCAGACAAACACGGCTTTCATGCGAGGCGGTTCTGCACACTCCCCAGTGGACGACATCAACACGTCAATTGATGTCACGTCCTAGGCAGTTATTGATCAGCTGCAGGGCGGATCAAATCGCTGCGTTTAATGGCAGACATACAGATGGTTCACGATGTCACTTTGCGAAATGTTGATGGAAGGAAGTCTCCACCAAGCAGCAGTCTTGGCTCCTCGATGTCTGTTTGCTCCAGTCCTTGGTATGGATCCTATGTTCTTCTACCATGCCGGGTTTGAGACTCCCCCACTAGATCATCCCATCCCCTGATCTGGTCTGTGTTGCTCTGCAGGGGGTGGTGTTCTGTAGCAATTAAACATAATGCCTGCTGAAAGAAGCCAATTATGTGTTCAGACAGCCCTGTTTACTGGTGATGGTGTCTAGAGCATACTGCTGTCCTCAAGTCATCGCCTTGGTGACCAAAGAGGAACATAGCTGACCAGCTGTAACAGCATCTGGCAGCTGGGCTTAAAGAAGCTCTTCATCATCTCTCTTGTTTATCTAAGATAAATTGAGGCATTTCTAGCTGTTTTACAGAACTACATGGTGTACAGCCCACCCCAGATCTTAGTTGTTTGGCTGCAGTAGTTATTTAGACGGCATGTCGAAGATCAGATTACATTGTGACATAATAAATATTTCCACTTACACGCAACCTGCAAGCGTCTGGTTTTCCTGACAGACAGTGCTTGTGTATGCCGTCTGAAGATGGTTGCAGTATGATGCCTCATTCGGATGCATTTTGAGAAGGTTCCCCTTTGCCTAATTGCAGGTATTTTGTTGCAGTACAGTGGGCATAATGTGCATGTTTAGTATTTTTTTTTTTCCAGCCAGGGTTTGTATGTAGCAGACCATCAGCCATTACATCACTGGCGTCTGAGTCGTGCTGAGCCAGTGAATGTTGAACTGCAGCACTTCAAAGTGCCGGACAGCCCTCATCAGGTTATCCTCTGCTTCCTCAGTAGACAAGCAGATCTTCAAGTAGTAGAGCAGCAGAAGTGAGACCAGAGAGCTGGGAAGTCAGACAGTGGATGTGAGTCCAGATAACTGGGGAGTCACAGTGAAAGTGAGACCAGATAACTGGGGTGGTCAGACAGTAGAAGTGAGACCAGATACCTGAGGAGTAAGGTCTGAGCAAAGCTGAGTTAGTCTTTAGACTTGAGGTGCTGAAGTTAGACAGAGCATTTGTGACTATGCCACTTCACTCAGACTCCAGGTCGCATGTTGTTTGGGCTGTCCTGGACCTGGTGTAGGAACTAAACTGAAGTTAACCGGCTTTGTTCGTGAAATGCTGTTGGTTGACGGCGTGCTTAAGAGTGTTGCTCAGAGGAGACCCTTCAGCGTGAGGTGAGGAAGGTATGAAATGAAAAGCCGCCCAGATATGTGTCGAGTCTCTACACTTCTCAAGGCCAGCCGCTGGCCCAAACGTGGGAAAGTGCAGTGTAAGGACATTCTCTCCCCGAGGAAAATGCCAAATCAGCTGCGAGGAGGAAAAGGCTGCCTTTTGTTAAGGACCAGGGAGTAGAATGTCCTGTGAGATACTGCCCAGCTTTTAAGCCAGCGCTGACAATCCCGTTCACGTTGTAAGGGGAACCAAGTCTTCTCCAGGACGTCACAACGCCCGTCGTGTCAAATGAGGTCCTGGGTCTGATGGTTGTGCAGAAGGCCGTGATGCTCGACAGTTTGTTTTTGCCTTCACATTGGCTCTCTTACTGCAAGGAGGATGCAGAGCCCGAGGGAGGAGACTTGTGTGTTAAATCCGCCTCTCGAGTCTCGGGAGTGTGGTGTTGGCGTGTGACTGGGAGAGTGCACTCGTGCACCTCACCGGCGAAGGACACGGTGACTCACACTTGTCTGTGCGAGGTCACAGAGCGTCTAAAGGAAAGCCCTTGGGGATTGTTCCAGAGGTCTCACTGGAAACCAGCGGGCGCCCTGTCGTGTGGGTACGAGGGAGTAACCGTGGCTAGCGTAGCTCCTGACAGAAAACCGAGTGTTCGCTGAGCACATTTGTAGTCATTAATGGTGCAGCATGGAGGAGCGAATAGATAAGGAGAAAAAGTACATGTTACAAGCAACAGCAATCAGAATGGTCATGACAGTGTAGTGTACTGAGAAACGCAATTCACTTTATAGTCACTTGTTTTGTTAAAGCGTGTGTACTGGTACTTTGCACTTTTACACAAACTGCTCAGCTGTACTGGCATGTAATGCACATGAAGGATCTAAAATATTACAGTTTCCTTTAAAAAATGTAAATGTTAAGAAAATAAATATAAGCCAATATCCCCATCATACCCATACTTGCACTTGGATGCTACAGCAACATTTGATACAATGTAAAACCAAAGTTATTTTAAAATAAAATCGACATTAAAAACAGAAAGGGTATTTTGGCGCCATCTAGTGCTATTTTTAGTAAATGGTATAAGAGAGTAAAATGTTCAAAGCGATGTCTAAAAATATATTTAGCAAGCCATTCAGCCTCCTTTAATTGTGATTTATTAAGCTCGATGTGATACATTTCCATTCTGAGTTAGACATGCCTGGAAACTGTGTCAGCCCGGGAGCTGTGGTTTTCTGCTTAAACGGGCCATGGGGACGGGAAGACAGAAGCCTGCTATTTATGCAAGCAGGTCACAGGGACACTTAGCCAAAGTAAACTGACACTAAGCATGATTGAAATGTGCAGGCCTTCATGAACATGCTGTTTATCACTTTCCTCTGTCTCGCAGTCCTTACAGAGGCTGTCAGTCCTCACTTTAGTTTCAGTAGACTAGTAGTTTAATTCTAACAAGGAGCCACTAGGTAAATTTGTTAGTTTGGAGAGCTCACAGAAACCTTCATTTTTTTCTATGATTATGCAGTGTTATAAGCTTGGCAAAATATTGTTGATGTAGCTGTAAGAAGTGGGCACACGTTTCACATGAGGTAAAAGCTGTTAAAGTGGGTGTGCACACGAGAGTGTGTGGACTGGCGCTTTAAGAAGACTGCGCTCACAGTAAGTGCTGTGGCGACAGGTAAACTCTGAGCTCTGGACAGAAACATTGGGATAGTTTATGGAACAGACTGGCAGGCAACACCAAGACTTGTGCCACATGCAATATTTATGGTGGATATTTCACCTGCCATCTTCGGTTGTTTAGCCAGGCATGTAAATATGTCAGAGCCTCCAGAACAGTTTCTGCTTCATTTTCTTGTACTCTGGGGGGTGGGGGGGGGCGGTTCTGTCGCTGGAATTTTTTTAGTAAAATGAAGGGTGTGCAACAAGATTTTAAAGGAATATCATCTGCGTTCTGAGCCCAGTCAGAAGACTGTAGGTGATTTTTTTTTCTTTTTTCCTTTGATACATTGACAGTAAAGGACATATAGCCTTCCCGGAATAAACACGCATATAATGATGTGCTTTGTGAGGTAATATGGAAAGGTTCAGCGGGAGAAAAACTGTTTGCCTGCAGTTCTGGCCAGGAACCTAACCAAAGGTCACTTGTGATAGTGCTGTGGACCCATAACTCTCTCTCTCACACACGCATACACACACATGCACACAGTATTGCACTGTTGTCCATATGCCTTCAGCTTTCACTCCTGTGTACTCTTTGTTCATGTAATTTTTGGTCTAGAATGCCTCGGAGTGGTAGAGCCGTCTGTGTTTCTGTACTTCCTAAGTGATAACCAGGACTCAGAGGAGACAAATGCACTGGGATTCCAGAGTGCTGGGAATCAGGAACTCCTCTCTGTATAGGGTGGCGTGATGATGTGACTGAAAAAAGCACGTATATTACTCACTCCACACACGCGCGCACACACACACACACACACACACACATATCGGAGCACAGGGGAAGGAAGTCCCACTCTTTCACAGTGGGCATTTGCTGCCTTTTGTTTTGGAATCATGTTGACGGCAAAGAATGTGTTATTTAGTGCCTACCCCCGCATAAACCACTTAACACTTATTACCTTCAGCTGAGTGAAAGCTTAAACAGATTCCAATCATAGCTGTGTCTCATTGGTTGGATTTTTAAGATATTTTCTATGCTGTCAGGCCTTGAGAAATGACTTAGACTGTGGTCTATCCATGGTCTGCCCATGTGAACATCTCTCTCTCCGTCTCTGTCTGTCTGTCTGTCTGTCTCCCTCTCTCTCTCTATAAGGATCAGAGTTCAGGGATTGTGTCCCGGCCCCAGGAGCCACCCCCCATGCCCTGCCAAGCCCAGGGCAGCAATTACAACTTGATACTGAAGAACCAGCTAATGCAGAAGCAACTGCTACAGGTGAAGTATCTGGGTTAGAACTGCCCACCCTGCCCCCGCACTGCTGCTGCTTCACGGTTTTTGGCAGCATCTGTTGAATGTTCACTGCTGACAGCAAACTGGGAGCATGTTTGGTTTGTGTGACACTTAACTGCTGTCTTGCAGGAGAAACAGAGGCAGATGGAGCAAATGAATGGGAGCCAGGTTCCAGAGTGTCACCAGGTGGCGCCATTTCACAGTAAGCGCAGTACTGATCCCCTCTGTTCTATGAGCAACACTTGAATTTTAAATAGCCTCTGGCCTGCTATACTGTGATCAGGCTTTTTAGACAGACCCTCACTTACAAAAGGGTTCTGTTCCTTTGACAACATTGTAAGTCAGTTTTGTCTTAAGTCATACTGTGTGAATCACAGGGATATGTAGGCTACAGTACCAAAGACACAATGGTAAATGGAGCATATACTAGTTCTAATACGGTATTATCAGAAGTGGTTGTGATTAGACATATCAAGCAAATGTCACTACTCAGAAGTTATAATATACTCTAAAGGGATGGTTGTAATAAGGTTTTAAGTAATAAACTGCACACTGTAACTCAAGGATAATAAATGATTAGGCTGTATTGGTGTGCTATTTCGTTAACATCAAGGAAACATTACACCAAAACTATAACAATTACAGAAACCTAATTCAGCTGTGAGAAATTGGTGCACAATGTTCCACTGTGGGTCTAAGCACATGACCGCCTGGCCCCTTTCATTGTAAGCACATGAGATGAGTTAGAGTTCATCACCCAGCTGGAACATGTCCTGCCCATGTCCACTGGGCATCAAGCAGCTGCTCCCCCTGTTTCTGCCACATATCACACCTTTTATGTCAGCCTGATGAAGTCCTTTCCTCTCCTGCTAGGAGATCAAGTGTTGTGTTCGTTGTCTTCACACCATTTTTGTTTTCCTTTCTTGCAGGTGGAGGTCGACCGTGCCCCACAGAGTGCGGGTACCCTGTGGGGGCACCCCCGGCCAATGCCACCATGATCTCCCATGGTGCCATGCTGCCTGGTCGGATGGCTGTGCCACAGGGACACCACAGCCAGGCCGGCCGCACCCCAGGGGCCTTAATGGCTGCTCCGGGCCAGAAGCAAGTGCTGTACCACCCCTCTCACGTGTCTGAGATTGGGATGCCCATGCGGCCAGGGCAGGGCATGATGAGCATACAGGCTCGGCCGCCTGCCCATCACATGTCTGCTAGAGCAGGGATGCAAAGTACAGCTTTTCCAGGGGCGTCGTTGCAGTCACCACAAGCCCAGCACCTCCGGCACGCACTCCAGCAGGGTGGTGCTGTGCCACGCATGGTGTTCAGCCCCCAGCAGCAGCAACAGGGCCTTCCACGAATGGCATGTGATGCTCACATGGACCCTGGACTCCAGCAACAACCACCCCAGTTTGCCCAGCCACCTGTGCGTTGCGGCATGCCAGGAAACATTGGACCCCATCAGACTGGTGCCCCTCCACCCAACCAAATTGTACCTGGCTTTCCTAACAGACACATAGGGAAGATATCAACAGTGCATCCCCTGTCCACAGTGGGTCCTGTAGGCATCAGGCCTCGGGGCCCGCTCTCCGCCATGGCTGGGATGAAGCCCGTTCCACCTGGGATGGTACACAGCACCCGGTCAATTGTCCCACCCAGCTATCCGTCCTCTGTGGGAAGTCACACGGCAGGGGTGGCTTACAGTGGGGGCAGCTCGGGGCACAAACTCACACCGTGTGAGTACACCCATCACCAGAACAATGGACTCATGGCTGATGGGGTAGGAGTGGGTAGGAGCGGGGAGGTGGACTTCATAGACACGTTGGTGGGCTCCAATGAGGACTGGCTGAACAATTTGACCATGATTGATGAGTACCTGGAACAGAACTCATAGGGGACTGTCCTCCACCTGCTGAGGTTGGAGTACCACCATCACGTGGACATCAACTAGAAAGTGTCCGTGGGGACATACACTGTCAAGCCCCGAACATTGTTTTGCTGTTCTTCTAATACCAGGGCTTACATTTGCAGGAATCTGGGTGCTGAAATTCAGTATTTAACTTGCTTTCAGGTGTATTGGGTATTTTGTTCATTGTTGTCCATTAGCATACAAACTGTGGATATACCCCTATGCCATATTCAAATTCTGCACCTCTTTTTTCAAAGTTTATAACAGTAAAATTAAACCGTGTCAGTTCTACTCAGTTTTTACTGTGTAGATAAACTAGGGTGCCCATCTGGAGCTACGTAACCATTTTAACAGTTAATTATCAAGATGCAAGAGTTAAGACATTCAGCACTATTGTTTGATAAACACACCACAAGGTAGTTACGTCTGATATGATGCAGGAAGAATCTAATTAACCATATTAGAAATGTTTTGCTCTGTTTAACATTTTCTGTAAAAAGTGAACATTGTGCTTAGTTGTGTTGAAAACTCGTACATTTCAAATAACAGAAAAATTAATTCTGTGATGCGTTTTGAAAATATGTTTTCCACTTGAAGCCATGCACTTGATTGTTTAGCAGTGGCGGTAACACTGAAGACAAAACACACATCTGATGTAGTTCTGACATCCATCCATGACATAATGTTTGCATATCTGAGATGACATGATTAAATTAGCTGAAATCATAATGATGTTACAGTTGTCTCCCCACAGTCAAGAATTTGTCTGAGTTTGAGTTTCAGTGATAAGAAGGTTGGAGGCACCAGATGGTTAAGGTGTTTCTGTTTCCCAGAATTCAAAGCTCACTCTTCCCACCAGTGTTGTGGTCACATGCTGTACAGTAGATCACTCATAGCCTTGTTACAACACTGACCGCTTCTTTTGGTCAGAGGTGTTACTTTACAAGGCGGTTGTACATAGTAAACTATTTTGTAAATTGAGTCTTCTTTATATCATATTAGAACAGAGAAGTAAACATATTTATACTTCTTTTTGCAACAAAAGATCATTTGTAAATAAAACCAAAAACAAGCTTTGACAAAATGGAAATATAGCTCACGATGAAATCTGTTTTATAATAGGCTATTTCTTTATTGTACGTCCTTGTATTTGTTTTGAGAAAGCAGACTACACTAAAGCATTCTTGGTAATACTGTGTATTGAAATGTAGAAATATTTGTTATGTTTTTGACATAACACATCTGGCTTTCTGGCCTTGTCCAGAGTTGTGTAATATGCAGAAGGTTCTAGAGCATGCATGTTTCAACCAGGAACTCCAGTGTCTCTGACACAGTCTCTGTCTGTCCCTGACCTCCTGGTCAGAGGTCAGCGTTATCCATTCACTGACCCACGTCACCCAATCACCACAGAGCCTTTTTTTTTTCTTTCCACAGCAGTGTCGGGCTCTTTCAGGGCGACCAACAAACTGTTATGCATTACCTTGAACCTATAAGACCTGCGCACAGATGGAGGACGTGACAGATTTTTATACCACCAAACTCGTATGAGCTACCGACACTTGCTGTCACACCTCTTCCCAGACTGACCGACTTCTGCCCTTTTCACAGTCATTGTTGCCACAAAGCATTGCGTCTGCTCAGGTTTTCTGTTTCTGTGAGATGGACACGAAAAGCCACAGTTGTGTGAAATTCTAGCAAAAGAAGATTCCAGGGTGGATCTGACACTGTGTCCAGATGTTGGGGTTTGAATTTAGGAGGCTGTATGTCACGCCACTATTATATCCATACTCTTGGTGTTCCCTCTCAAACTGTTTCTATTTGAGGGGATTATAATAAGCCATTACTGTCTGCCGATACTGTTGATTTATTTTGTCTTGGTATTTCTTAGGTAAAAAAAAGAAAATAAACTGCATAAATGGATAGTGTTGTGATTGTCTTGGTTTGAATTGTGGCAACATGCGCTTCTTTTTAGATGTTCATGGTAAGTAATTAGGAATTTACTGTTATTTATTTTAACACGGTTTTCAAACACATAGCGCCAGAGAGGTTTCACTACACCTGCTTAAAATTAGGCTTTTCTAAATTTTGTGTGCTTTACACAGTATAAACTTTGTATTGTATAATGTGTCTTTGTACATCAGGTCAAAAGTCTAAGTTCAAAGTTTTGCTTATTTTTGTCTGCAAACATATCAGGAACAAATCGGTGAAAATGTCATCCAAACTACAGGGTATTCAGCTGGAAAACAAATCCTCTTAAGTGCTTGTTGAAACTGGCTCACATGAAGAAGTTGTCTTTTTTCTACTGTTTCCTGAGCTAACTACCATATTACCTACTTTTCACAGGAGTTTTTGTCACTTCTGAATGTAAGAAGCAGAAACTGGCAATATGCACTCAGCTAAGCAAACAAAATTGACAGTGTATAATTAGTCAGAGAACTGAATGCCTTGTAAGATAAATTGCCATTACTTGGTGTTTGTATCAGTTGTTCGCAAAACCATGACATGATCTGAAAAATTGAACCCTTGTGGTGATGGAAGCATGTCAGGCACACCATAGGGTACCCTGGATTCAGAGTTAGGCACATCTGAGAATGCAGCGATAAACTGTTCTGAACTACAAGCTCAGCTAAACACTACAAGTATGGATGTTTCTTTAATTATATTATATAATAATATATTAGCCATCCTGATCAAATTGTGCAAAAAAAAAAAAGTGCTCATAGTTTTGTCTCATGTTATACACATTTCCATAAATCAAAACAGTACATATTTCTAGTCATATGTCTGTATGGTTATTACACTGAGATATTATGGGTGTTTTTTCTAATTTAGTTGCTTGATATATTTATAACCTCCCTCGGCAGAGAGATGTATTTGTGTGCACTCATTCTAAATGCAGCTGGTCCTATTGACTTGACCTCTGGAGCCATTTGAAAAGCTGTCACAGGTTCATCAGATGAAAAAAACATTAGCATGCCATTACTTTAATTGAAAGTTTGAAACATTTACTGTGCAAAAATATTTCATTGGCCGCACAGATATTTTACCATTGAACCACCTAACAAACACAATGCATGCACAATTTAGGGATTAAATTAACATTAAATAAAATGGTACATATTTGCCAATTCAACCCTTTCAGAACTATTACCATGATTTCTGTGCCTTCACCAACACATTTAAGATTACTTTTTATCCATCCATCCATTCATTATCTACCGCTTATCCGGGGCCGGGTCGCGGGGGCAGCAGTCTAAGAAGTGACCCCCAGACTTCCCTCTC
>JABJVR010006678.1:0-12214 GCA_025773905.1 Chitala chitala
TATCTCTCTCTCTCTCTCTCTCTCTCTCTCTCTCTCACACACACACACACACACACACACACACACACACACACACATACACCTCCCTTGCCAAAGTGTCACAATAGTATCTGACGCTTTGAAGAGGTGAATCCTATTGAGCAACCAATCTAGATCCCCTGGGTTTACACATAACAGGATAGACAGTTCTTCAATCCAGGGGGTATTCAACAAGAATGAAAAATAATTCCAGGCACACATAGCAGACCTATAGCACACACACATTCTGAACCACAAAAACATGGGCCTTCTATTTAATTTTACATCTCCTGTGTTAAGGGTATATTCGTGCATTACACAAACTGTAACAATCATACTGTGATTTTGCACTTTAAGTAGAATGAGTCATATCATTCAATTACTGAGAGATTTTTTTTTTTTATATATAGAAAAAAATATATGTAATAGATTTAATATGGCTCCCTGCAGTTACCTCATTCTAAAAGGATTTCAGTGTTTTTGTTCACAAATAAATGTAGCAGTAGAATTGTAGAATATCTTTTCACACTGATGACTGGGTACTATGGGACAAATTTCAGTATGGAGCTATGCTGAAAGTTCTACAGTTAGTCACCCACTTTCACTCCAAAGATGATAATGAAAATAATACTGTTCATGTTATATTATAGTACAACATGACATTGGAAAAACAAATGCACACTGAAGCTTATTGCATTTTATATTGTCAGGCATGGTGATTTTTATAAAATTTACAATTATACACTAAATGGCTATAATTCCCAATACTGTATCAGCAGTATTAAATACTGATATTTAATTTTGTTTCTATATATTACATGAGGTTTGGTTTTCTTTTGCTCTGGATTTTCATGAAGAAAACTACCTTTACATTATCAAGGTAGTCTTACTTAAAAGTTCAGCACTGAGAAAAATTTTAATTCAATAACATGCACATTGCTTCCAGGATGCAGTATTTATTGTATGCTATTTTGTCAGGTGACAGCAGATACCATAAACACCATACACTCCTTACATATGCACACATAACGTTAGCAGGCAAGATTTCATGTGTTCCAGCAAAACCCAGAGGATGTTCTACTAATCTAAGCCTGTTTTTGGTAACTAGTGGTTTATAACATAAATTTAATAATAAACACAGTTGTTTAGACAAGAAAAGCCTGCCACCTTGAACACAGTTACCATCGTGATGTTGGCTTGATGTTCATCCAGTGCAGCTCTGGTGTAGATGTAATTACATGGGCTCTTCAGGATGAACCACAGGGAGCTCATTATTCATGGCTGGAGAAAAAAAAATAGCACAATGCATTTAAATACACAGCAATTATTGTTTTTTGTGTGACTGTCGGGCGAAGTTGAACTTAATTAATTCGATTTCATTAGTGTTTTGTGTTGCCTTAAAACAGTAGGAGAACTTGCAAATGAACTTAATTGGTTGTGCAAACCATTATGCTTGCCAAATGTCAGCACTCAGCAATCCCTGCTTCTCTTAGGGCTCTTGGGGACCACTGTAGCTCTTCTCTCTCCAGGTTTACTGTTTCTGCAAGTCTCTGAGGACTTCAGGACATCGCCTCCTTTTTTTTTTTTTTTTTTTTTTTGAATGTGAGCTGAGGGATTTCTCTTTCTGTCCAGTTTCCACACGCTCATTTTTCACGTTCACTTTTGGCTGCAGCTGTAACATAAGACAGCCCCTTCTGCGTTGTTTTTTTTTTGTCCATTTTGAGCTGCATTTGAGCTGCCTCACTGCCTCCCAGTACAATGTTGATTTATGCTCAGTTTGATTGCAGGGATGCCACACAAACACTGCCACTCACACTGTGCCATCCCTAATGCAGGGTGCCTCCATCATCCAGATGCCTGCAAGCATGTGCCAGTTCTTATTGGTCCTAATGGTTGCCACGGTGGCACATTGTGTTAGTAACTAGAAGGTTCTTATGTTGCATACAGGTGCCTGTCAGCTTGGCATAAATCAATACTGTTTTCACTTAATACCTCCTAAAACCTGTTCTGCAGATAAAATTGTTGTGTTTGTTCTTTAAAAGAAAAGATGTGGGAGAATGAACATGATTTCTTATGAATTTTTTTTTCCCATTTTGGGATAAATGTAAATGTGCATGATTCACATTTGTGAACTTCTGGTAAAAACCCGGTGAAAATGTACTGGTACCTGAGTTCATAGTTTAATATAGATTGTGTGATTGATATGTGCAGTAGATTCAAGTAACAATTTGTAAATCACAAAATAAAAAGGACATGCAGTTAATATATACTGTGCTACTAAAGTGATAGTCAAATTATGACATATATAACTCCATCCTAAAGAAGATACACATATAAAGGAGCTCTGGACATTTTCAGACATGATATTTATTTAGCAATGTACATGCTACTGAGCATAAAATTGCAATATTACTGGTATATTACTTCATTTTTTGTGTTCTCATGTGCACCATGAACTGACATGTTTCAGTTGAACAGCAAGGCATACATGGATAACTTTTAAGGGATCAAAGTAATTTTCAGTTGCTATTTGGGAATAGCATTTGCAGATAAATTCACCTTATTGTATGGCTGAAAAGTCGCAGAAATTGCCTTGGAAGCCCACTGTACTCTTTGCCACAGCGCCTGAGCTTCTGGTCACCGGGACAGAACAGGACATGTACATTGATCAGGTCGGCTGGCGCTTCCACAGAACGCATTAACCTCTGCATGATGAAGTGAGGAGGAAAGGGGAAAGACAGAGGGAAGGGCAAGCATTAGGAAGGGAGAACAGAGGACAAGTTGTCAAGGAGGGAGACGGTTTTAAATGAAGCTGTCTCGGATGAAGGGCTTCGTTTTCAGGGAGTTCTCACCCAGGCACGGCGGGACGGATGTCGCCGAGGAGGAGGGCTGTCAGGGGAAGTAGAGGCAACCTTTGAAACGTGTCGCGAGGAAATAAAAATAGCCAGCTGAAAGTGGAGCCGCTGTTTTCTGTTTAGACAGGCTAAATGACCGGCGTGGGAAGAGAACACTGGAGGCTGTGAGTGCCAGCAGTAGCTTAATGATGTGGTGTAAAACTGAGGGAGTCCTCTGGCCCACAGGCTCACTTGTGGAAACATTTCAGCTGTAACCTTCCTGCCTCTGGTCAAGTGGACTTTTAATGGCCGCGTGTATGTGGATGCCTTTGTAATTTAATCAAGATCATCTTTCATCCTTGCCAGACTCTTATACTCCACTGAAAAGCAGTAGTAACAGTATGTGTTGAATGCAAATTCATATTAATAAGTTTATTGTGACGTGTGTATACCACTCATGTGAGTGGGACATATGAAGTGAGATGGTTGAAATTAAATTAATCAAATCTGACAGTTTTGTTTTTTGACAGTTTTATTGAATAGTGAAAAATACAGCAAACTCACCACTCTTATTGCAAACTCCTACTTCGCGGAAAAGGGTTTGGTATGGTATCCTTGGGTTTTAAGCGTGTAAATCAGTGCAGGTGCTAATGAGCACAGTAAAGGCAATGAAACCTAATTAGACATACTACCATCTTAATTTATGACCTTCGGGTTGTCACATGCAAGATCAAGCACTTAGGCAGCATCTCTTCTATATTTTTGCAAGCCTTTGACACAAATGGACCTTAGGCCTATGGGAATTGTCATTTTAGAGAGAGCTTCAAACCATGGGATCCTGTTTTTCAATAAATCGATATACAGAGTTTATTCATGTCTTTATTACATGAAGTCACAGAGCAGTAGTGTCTAGGTAAACAGTCAGCTCACACATACTTAGAAGTCTGGTTTTCCTTATGATAATCAGTACAGAGAGAGAGAAAATGGCCATTACCATGCCGAAGTGATATGGACCCCGGCTCGACTGTGTCACAGTAAACTGATTGCCCACAGGGTTTTTTTCCTCTGTCTTCCAGCTGCAGGCACTATGTCTAATGAACTAGAGGCATTGCGGTGTTTGGTTTTAATTTTCGTTCAAAATGGAACATGCAAAACTGGCATATTGTAACTCTCATTTTATTAGGATTTGGTTGGAAGGGTTAAGTCAGAAACAAAAATGTGTTTTGAGATGTTTCTGATAAATTAGTAGACCTGCAACAAAATAGTGCCTATCTGTATCATCATATGGTGAAAATACACATATTGTTACATAAATCATTAGTAGAAATGCAAGTAACAGCACATGGTCCATGTTGACAAGCTGAGTGTAGTTGAGGGACTGTTTGCGTTTGTAATGGGTCAGATACTTAATTTCTCATCACCAGGTTAATCGATGCCTTTTTCCAAGCCACTCATCACTTTAAGTTCATTATGTTAGATGAGAAAGAAACACAAAGTAATTTTGTTATTTGTTTGGTAATTTAGGAATATTTAGTTTTTGAGATTTTACTTATACGTATATTCAAGGTTCAAGTTTATAGTGGTAATCTAATATAGCCAAAATCCAATATAGCCAGTAACTGATATATTATTGTATTTTACTTATATACAGCATGGTGTTTTTGTCCTTTGTCTGATCTTAACATGTTCTTTACTTCCAAATGTAAGCTGGATATACAGTGTGCACTTTTAAACTGCTCATTGCCTCTGTGTCCATTAATGCAGCTCTAGCATTTGAAAATTTGCTGGGTCCAGCATGACTCAGCGGTGATGTTGTTTACCATTTTGTGCAACAAAATGGAGATAGTCACAAAAGGCAGAATTTGGTAGGTCAGCCATTTAGAGACATTATATCTTAAGCCATAAAAATGAAAAGGTGCTGCTTCCAAAAAAAAAAAAAAAAAAACACACTCAACAGCTGGTTGCCCTAGAAGGCCAAAGCACTAGCCCAGTCATTTGAGAATTCTCCTCACTTACCTATTCATGCTACAGCTGTAATGTCTAAGTTTATTGCTCACTAATACATAACATGATGAAATGTCAAGAAGTAATTTTGCCTGGCACTCTGGGGTTTACGCTCAATTCTGATGACAGTCTTCAGACTTGGTCCTCTGTCACCCGGGCAACAAAACTGGCGTCTCTGCGTATGAAAACTGACATTGGCCTATTGATGTGCATTGTAATAGAGGAGTGTAATTTATCAGAAGATTTGGCCCTGTCCAGCTATATATCTCACTGGCTTGCTGCACTGCTTACCCTTACAGCTCATCCATCACTGATTATGATCTAACTCTCTAAAGAGTTTCTGCCCCTCAAATTGAACAGAAAAATGAAAACTGTAAATTAAGTCTGAATTTCAAGAATCCTATTGGAATTGTCAAACTTTTAAGGGTAGACTCCATTGTAATGCTTTGTTTTTTGTTTTTTTTTGCATGTATACATGTCAAAGCTTAATATAACCGTAACAGGAGACCTGCTCTGAAAAATGTAAGATTTACCAGTATACCATAGCATTAGTAGTTGTGTATCCAATGACTTGTCAAACTTGGTTTCCAAAATTGCAGGGAGGTTCAGAACAGCAAGATAATACAAGAGTTGTCAGTCAGTGAAAAGAACAAGGTGTGTATTACAAAACGCTTGCTGTCTACAGGTTCCCTCAAAATAGAATGGGTGGGACATGACACACACATTGACGGACTGAGATGATCTGAAAACAAACCAAAAAAAAAATGTAAAGAAAAAACTGAAAAGTAGAACTACAATGTACCATTTCAACTCATCAAAAAGTTCTGTTGGAAATTCATGAAAAAGTAGTAGAAATGTATACATATGAAAATAATTGATGAGCAGTCTGCTTTTATTTAAAGAGTTAGAATGACATACCATTGTGCATGTATGTTATTCCAAAGTAAGTGATGGCACACCATATTAATTCTTGCAAAACCAATGAAATAACCCTCAATATAAAACAAGCAGCTTTGCAATAGTCTTATAAAGACCTGCTGGTAGAAGTTGCCTTCAGTTTTATGTCTTGCTTTAATTAAAAATAATGATATATCACTACATGCAAAATAATTTTTGCTGATATTTTTTATATAAAATCTAGAGTAAATACTTTATGCAATATAACTAGAAAAAAAAATCCCAAAAACTAAAAGAGTAAAGGAAACGAGGGCATGGTGCATAGAAGGCAATTACAGAAGAACACAAAGCCAACCTACAAAACACACTGCAACACACAATAACCAGGTGAAGACCAAACATGACACGAGCACCACAGTGAAACACCAACCCTAATGTACGCCTGAACAGTAAACACATAACAGGTCGAAACAGTACACATTAACAAATCCGGAAATGAGGAGACAAGAGAACAAGTTAAGGAAAAAAACGAGGGGACATGGCCACAAAGCAAGGACAGCTAGACAGATCTTGACAGCGATGTTTTAATAAGTCTACTTTGTCTTTGGGAAAATAACACTTTCATACAATGCTGAACAGTACACACTGAAATGGTACAAGCAGCAATTAAATCTTTAGATAATTACATACATTTAGTTATAACCAGATGTATTATATATAAAAACTAACGTAGGTAACATGTAACATAGTTACATGTACATTTTGTGGTTAATTGGGGGATCATTCACTGACTTAGTCAAAAGTACAGTTGATTGTCTTGACAGTTGACTATATCATAAACAAAGGAGATGGTCTTGCAGTGGATAATTCTGATAAAAAGCAAACGTCTGTAGACATGGATTGAAATACAA
This sequence comes from Chitala chitala, assembly GCA_025773905.1. Classification (NCBI taxonomy): domain Eukaryota; kingdom Metazoa; phylum Chordata; class Actinopteri; order Osteoglossiformes; family Notopteridae; genus Chitala; species Chitala chitala. Next base: position 6,665 of record JABJVR010006678.1, read on the forward strand.
GTACAATGTGTCAATGTGATTTAACGAATATTTGGGAAATGTAAAGTTGTTTAAAACATCCAGTATCACAAATGTAGCAAGGAATTATGTATTTAGCAATATTTAATGCAATAATTTACCATTTTTAATAATAGTAATGACCAAGAGTACATTCCAGCTTTTTTACCCTTTCTCACATGATTGACTGTTTCTCTTCATGACCCAATGCTTTTTGCTTTATATATACTTTATATATATTTTTACTCACCCATATTTGCTCCCACAACTTGCCACATTAAATTGCAGAGGACTTGTTTGTGTATTGATGGCTCCTTCGTAGTTGACTTGGCAGTCACTTAGTCAAAAGGAACCCTGGCAAAATTTGATTGGCTCATCCATCACAATTGCAGGCAAGGCCGCCTTTGAGGCTTCAGGACATGAGCATCAAAGGCAAGGCCTTCAGGCACGGATGATTGGCAGCCGCCAGAGAAGTGTCATTCCATTGTGTTTTTAGGAAATGACACATGAGGCCGAGTCCCCTGACTACCCGGGGACCTGCCACTAACATTTATTAAGCAGCTCTGTCATTCCACTCCTGTTCGATTCATGATTTTTTTTTCATGCTTCATTGAAGAATGCAGTAAAATAGGGACTGCAGCAACAAAGTAATGCAGAAAACTGCAAAACCTTTTTGTCGCTTGTGAATTTGTTACACACACAGTCTTGCAAGTTGAAGGTAGCTCTTTTCATAATGTCACACTTGTATATTAGATATTAGAAGCGTGTAACAAATGTGTAAATGTGTTTTTTGGTCAGTGCATTTCTATTTGCATTGCTTATTTTACATACAGTACCTGTATTATTCACAGAAGGTTAAATAATAAAATTGATACCTAGATGTGACTGGTACTGTATGCGAAACATGGCCTTATTTTGCACAGCAGCTCGAAGGCCTACAGATGGTTATTTGATGCTCTTTTGAAAAATGTAATTGCTGTTTTGGTACTGGAAATGTAATGAATCAGACGCATGTCTTTTGTGTTTGCAGGTCTCGTATGCTAACTGTAAACGGTGGTGGGTGAGAACATGCTGTCATGGTTAGACACCACAGTACATTTTGTAGGGCTCAAATTTATTCCATAAATTTTGGCATATAATTTGGCATATAAGACTTTACAAATAGAGAATTTTGTTCATATGACTAATTGCATAAAGTCATTTAATTGCTCACAATGCGAATATAACATACTGAAAGAAAATGGTATGGACTCTGTTTAATAAGAGCCAACACTAATTCCTTCCAGTTTATCTACTCTGCACTGAATAATCTTACACGCTCCCACCATCTTTCCAACTTTTTGACAACACATTAAAGCGATGCCATGCCTACACGTTCAGTCCTGGGCAGAAGGACATCATTATCTTTGGGCTCCATGTGACATGCCGGCATTCAGAAACACACTAGTGTCACTAGCAATCTGTCTTTTTTATTATTTGTTTGTTTTTTAAGTTCTGACACATAACACCATCTGGTATCTTAATGAGCAGAGCAGAAGGCTTTAAGACAAAGAGTCAATCTTCCAAGACATATTGCACTCATAAAAACATGCGACAGTGGTCATCAAAGCGTTAATTAATGGAATGTCTTACTGCGAGGGCTGTTTTTCAACGATTTTAACTACTGCTTGCTGACAGCTATGCATTACATCAGGCTGTTCAGTTTCAGGAAATTAGATGAAAACAACAGTCAGTTATTGTCTTGAACATAGCTTTTCCTTTTTCAGCTTTTTTCACCCAGTTTTACATGACAATACCAAGGTATTCTTAATTTATTTAATATTATTTTTCAGTCTTACATGATCTTAATTGGCCATCATTAGCGACTGTTCTCACTTCAGCCACCGGAGCCGGCCCTGGTCATAGGCCATATATACAAATGCTATTGGCCCTGTCTGTCCATTGGAACGCCACTGCAGCAAATGGTGGTGGATTTTTTTATATTCACACCCTGATAGTGATGTCAGATGCCTTGCTCTAGAATGGAAAATAAGGAAAATTTCACATTACCTGAAAAATTGCATGCAAAGGCTTTCAGTTAACTCACCTGATCAGCTTAACTCATCACCTTTGATTCTATAAAGTATCAATGTATGACATTACATGAAAAAAATGACAGACAAGTGCCAGTCTTTTATTTTATATGAAATCACTATGAATGGGCATCCTGTTTGACTGTTATTCCCATACACCAGGCCAGAAATAATAAAAAAGAGTAATCTACTGGCAAGGTGTTTAATAAAATTACTCATATTTTACTTTCCTTTGTAAAATTTTCTATATTTGACATGTATTTTGATATTACAGTTTGTAATCTTAAAACGAAAATGTTGAGAGAAACTGTAGTTAGATGACTTATGATAGGAAAAATAATAAACCAATTTTGTATTACAAACATAATGTATATCTTATAAAAATTCATATACGTGACCTTTCAACCAAGATTTTATTAATTTATTGTGTAACAACAGCAGTGGAGTAAGGATTATTAGTGCCTCCCTCAATTTTTTAGCCCAATAAAATATGAATTTATACTTCTTCTTAATTTATACTTCTTCTTTTTATACTTCTATTAAAATCAATTTAATATATTGATGGCAACAGTAAGAATCAAGATGATTGTAACTCAGTGTTCCATTTTCCTAATGAGGATGTATATCCATACCTGTATTTTGGTTATCCAGTATTTTATCTACATTTTACAGTTATTTTTGCTATTGTTAAATTGAACAAAAGAAAAAATATGTTTGAATATCATGGAAGAAATTAAGTTACAGCATGTAGTTTGCGTGGAGATGCAGTTTACATTGCAGGCTCATTAGTGTATTGAGCCCTGTTTTTTCCATTGGCACCACGATAGGGGAATTAAATAAAAGTACTTACATGTATATTTTGAAATGTGCAATAAGATATTAAATATAAAAGAAATATATGCATGCTTGGCAACTCAAAATGACCACTTTGCTCTATTTTAACCTGCCTATATCAGCACAGCACAGCACAGCGAAGTGTAGGTAATTACCATTGCTCTGAGAAAATGAGCATGGGGGGATTATCTGAAAGGTACTAATTGTTTAATTACCGATTTTTTATTTGCATTACAAATTACAAAAAAATATTGTAAACGCTAGTGCATTATTGTGCTTCCTTTGCAGGCTTGTTCTCCCAGGAGCTGGGCTCTCAATATTTTTTTTATTCCATTATGAGCTGAATGTTAATTAAAATGTGACTCACTGAATGTAAGGCCTGCAAAGTTAAACCTTCACCTTTAAAAACAGAAATAGACACGAGATTTAACCCCCCCCACCCAGCCCACACCTAGGGAAGAAGATCACGTCACAACAAACCGGGGAGCAAATCCCTGTAGCTCCTCTTTCCTCTGCATTCTCTTTATAACCGGAGGTGTTGGGTTGCTACACCACTCAGGCTTGCTGTCTCCTACTGGTCATAAGTCAAATGCTTTCTTTTTTCCCCCCCTTTGTTATCCCGCTTGGTATTTTAGTTTCAGTTTTCCACGTTTTTGGCGCAGTCTTTCAGCTGCTGTTTTGTGCTGATTTGTGTCAGTTTCACACTCAGCCAGCCTGACTGCTTTTCTGAGCAGCAGCTGTCACTTGGCCTGCGCTTTTTCATCCTGCTTTTGGAGTCACTTCTGTCATTTCGGAAACCTTTTCTCCTGGTGGCTTTTCTGCCCTGAGGCTCAAGCTGCAGACCAAAAGTTACTGTACACTAACCAAGCCAGAGACAGAGAGAGAGAGAGAGAGAGAGAGAGAGAGAGAGAGAGTGACAGAGAGACAGAGGGAGAGAGAGAGAGAGAGAGAGAGAGAGAGAGAGAGAGACAGAGAGAGCGAGAGAGAGAGAGAGAGAGCGACAGAGAGAGAGGGAGAGAGTGACAGAGAGAGTTAGAGAGAGAGAGAGACACTCCTAACATGTTTATTGTTTGTCAAATTATTCAGTGATACTCTGACTGCCTGATGAATTGCTGCTGTGTACAGGCAGAAATTGAATAGGGGGTGATTATAAAAATGTTTGCTTTTATTTTTACTGTATATAAAAGCAATTTTTTGTAAAAAAATAAATAAATAAATTTAAAAAGACTAAAATTTACACATATAAAATGAATTGTTTTGCCAGTCTTTTCACCTGTTGTTGCTATAATAGAATAGAATAGAATAGAATAGAATAGAATAGAATAGCCTTTATTGTCATTGTACATCATGTGTACAACGAAATTGGTTGTGTTAACAAGTATCCTTGTTCAGACTTGTTACAATTACATGTGCAAGTATTCTGATGCAAGTTCTTTAACATCCAGCAAATTTAAAACCATGGTCACACCATAACATTTTGCATTGAACCAAAAGTATATATGCAATAGTATGTTTGTGCTGTCTGTGTACGTGTGTGTGCGTGCGTGTGCGCGCATACGCATGCATGTATGTCAGTGTCTATGCATGTGCATATGTGTGACAGTGTGTGTTTGTGTGTACGTGTTCAGTTTGCACCTTTGTTTTTAATGGTACCATTCTATTATTAGTTGTCGTTTGTCACATTCCACCGCTGCAGAGCATGAACGGCAGGGATATGGAGGCAGGTCATTCACATAACATAACGTTGAGGTGTGGAGGAAATGAGGGTAAACATATAAGAAAGCTGAGCTTTTAAGCTCAGCAGACAGGAGCAGAGGTCACAGTGGAGACTAGCTTCCATGGAGACCCAGCACAGAGGAAGAGCGCTGCGTCAGTAGTGCAAAGGAGCAGAACATCACGGGAGGAATCGTGTGTACTGCAGAGCTGACCTCCACAGATCCGCATTTGGAGAAACGGTGTTGTGGAGCTTTCAAGGAAGACTGGGCAGATTTTATGTGTGTTGCATTTCACTTGTATTTCATCTCCCGTTGTGAAGGCACAGAGGTCAGTCATTCCAAAACATCCTTAATATGAGGGCTGGACTGTTGCCTTTGCAAATTTCTAAAGCCGGCACCCCTACGACTAGGTGAGGTCAGTCAGCAGCTATGGGTTCTACTTCACGTTGACAGCTCTCTTCTTATGAATAAATGCACAGTATGAACTTCCTTGTGTTATCATTTTTGACTAACAACTGAAATAGAAAATTTCTATTCTGAGCACTGAAATGTTGAAGTAACTTTTTTTGCAGGGGGTTGGGTCAGGGGTCAACTACACTTTTCTAGATATGTGAGACATGGAAAGGCAAAACTTTGTAATAAAACTCACATAGTTCTTTTTCCTGGTGTATTTCTCTGACAGACGTTGTTTTACTTGTCCATGATTCTGTTGTTTCAGCTGTGCTATATTGCTATAACTATCCATCCATTATCTTAACCGCTTATTCCTGGTGAGGGCCGCGGGGAAACCTGGAGCCCATAGGGCGCAGGGCAGGGGACACCCAAGGCAGGGCACCAACCCACCACAGGGCACAAACACACACACACTACAGGCAATTTGGACACACCAATCAACCTAACCTGCATGTCTTTGGACTGTGGGAGGAAACCGG
>JABJVR010006679.1:0-12214 GCA_025773905.1 Chitala chitala
CCCCCCCCCCCCCCCCCCCCCCCCCCCCCCCCCCCCCCCCCCCCCCCCCCCCCCCCCCCCCCCCCCCCCCCACCCGCAAGTCAAGAGTAACAGTAAGATCAGCTTAGCCGAATGCATGTTAGTAACACAAGTATTACTCAGGAATTTGACGTTTAATTTTTATTTATTTTTATGTATTTTTTTGTTGACAAAACAAAAAAAAAAAGCTAACAAAAAAGTACCACAGCGTGAACAAAACAATAATTAAACCACATTACTGATACGATTTGCTTTTTAAATAAAAACTAAGTCATTCAAGTTAAGATACCGTTAATAGTTGCGAGCCAGACTTTGTGAACGCTGTATGAGTTTTAGTTTTTAAAAATACATGCAAATGTTTCAAATTTTTATATTTTTAATGTAATTTATATGTACCTACTTGTAACATAGGATAATATTAGTTATTCGTGCCTGAAAATATTTGATATTATTTTTATTACTACAAGTTCGGTGTTTATATTTTTCTGTACTGCTTATGACACTCTTAGTTAGATATTGTAATTGAGTCTTGCAAAAATTTTAAAGTATATATTACATTAAAGCTATATATCGCTGTATAGTGTCCTTTAAAATCGTTTGGACATCAGGATATGAAATAAATGTAATGAGTTTGAATTAAAGTAAACATTATCGCGTGTAATGAGATCCGCTGACTCAGTAACGATCAGGGGCTGTAATGATAATTTGCATATTATCCTGATTATTGTTATATCCACTTTTGTGCCAAGGTGCTGCGCTAAATGCAAAATAAATAAATTAATAAATAAAAGAAGCAGGCAATTTATATGGAAATGAAGAAAGTAGAGCTCTGTACGCAGGTGTAATTGTGGTAAATTATTTCACTGTATCATTAAACACAATCTGAGTGACAGATTTGCTTTGTTTGCTGGTTTTGCTGCTTTTCCCCCCCATTTTTTTAAGATAGTAAAACGCTGGGGATCTTCAGCTCTCCTTTTTGGTCATGTGCGTGAATTCTCCTTTTTTCAAACTCGAACATTTCTGCGTATTTTTCTGTCCCCGTGTTATGCTACACCTCCGGATGTGTCGTAGATATTAATTTGTTAATGGGCCAGAAAACCGCCTGTCCTTGTGAAAACATGTTCATCTGCTTGTGTTGTGTCATAAACTATTGATCCACCTCCTACAATCCAAAGGTCAGCTGCCAACTTAATGTTTTGGTAGTTAACAGCAACGAACACAAGCAAGGCTATCAGTTCTTGTCAATGGGAAGCACTGACAAAACGCAAATTAATAATTGTGACATATAATTACGCAGGTGTTTATACATAAAAATATAATACGATATGATAATGAATAACAGGTAATTATTTCTGGACTGAAAAGAGGTTGTGCAGTGAGGTCATTATTTAACACTAGTTAATACATTGGGAGAAGCATTTATAAATATGTTTGCTAATTGCCTTTTTACAATTAAGACTTTGTTTATAAAGGGTCATTTAAGGTTAGCAGCCCCATTCTGACTGATACATTTTATTTATGTACATAATTGGTTTTGCTATTCAAATTTCAGTTAATTTGTAATAAAAACTTACTTTTAATAAGGAGTCTGACCAAAACAAAAAATAAAAAGAATAATTAAAAAATTGTTGACTGTAGGGTTGGCGTAATCGGTTAAGAGATGAGGAAGGTTCTCTTTTTCTTGTCACAACAACACAACAAAAGAACGAACCAAACTGAAATTATATAAATTTGAAGTCATAAATTACAATGCTGTATTTAAGTGAAATAACGTACTAATTTAGCGATTGGTTTTAAGTACTTCATATATGGACCTGACAAAAAAGAACTGAGTTTATTTTAATGAGAGCAATGAAAATTTGGAAAATCCCCTGGATTTGATGGGGTTAACGCGTAACGATAAAGCTCAACAGCTCAGGAGCTGATGAGCTGTGTAGCTTATCCAGGCTTTGTGGCCTTAGATATAAAACTTTTTTCTTTCTTTCTTTCTTAATTTTAATTTCCCCAGACAGGGCCGCCTATTCAACGAGAATAAACAAAGGGTTAATTACTGGGCGTTGTCTTACCTGATGTACCGTTTTCAGTTCATTCAGTGCTCTGCTGGATCAATGGAACAGGGGCTTCAGCATGGATCAGATCTCTGCCACCCAGAGACACCGATCACTGTAAGTCAGTCCTGTCAGTGGATCAGTGTCACACTGTTGCTTTTCTACATCCTCAGTAAGTGAGCCCGATGTCTGCCTATACCACTTTTATCCTCGTCTCCTGACACAAACTTATGTCCTTGAAGTTATAAAAATAAAAAGGACAAAATACATGCATTATCTCTCAGTTCTATTGTGAAGTTTTTTTTTTCCATAGTCTCTAGTGCAATATGAAACATATTTCCAGGTGTGAAAGTGTCACACAATTCGTGTGTGTGTGTGTGTGTGTGTGTGTGTGTGTATGTTTGTGAGGGCATGCTCCTACATAAACACACCCTAAGGTCTTGAGAAAGACACTTTGTTGCCCTCAGTGCTGTAGGAGTTGGAGACAGATTCACCACCGGCTTTAGTGACTGTGTGGAATAGCACGGGTGTGGGGTGTGCGGCGGCTGTCATCTCCAGCAGAGATTCACAATCAGGGGAAACTGAAACGTTCCTCAGAGTCATGTCAAATTTCAGCACTGGGGTCTTGACAAACAAAAGGTCTCTGAATGACAAAACTGGAGTACAACTATATGAATGTACCTGTGTGTGTGTGTGTGTGTGTGTGTGTAAGGAGAGACAGACAGAAAGACAGAGACACAGAGGGAGATTATGCTGTCTCTATAGAATGCTGTGCTTTCTTGCTTAAGTTTAATGAAAGGCGGAAATGGAGATAATGTTCTTTGCTGAAAATAATATTATTTATTTATTTGTAAGTTAATAAAAACCATATTGTGATCTTTTAGTCTGATCTGCTCACATATGTATCCTTTTCTTACTGAAGATTTTAAAACTACCTTCTTTTTTGTTCCTGTTTAAATCCAGCACAACAGCCTCATTGGCATTCGTTGTTTGCAGCAGGTCTGACCTTTGTGGGAGACCTCTCTCTCCCATTAAGTGTGGGTGTATTAGGAGAACAAATAATCTTAACATTTACCATTCTGCCATCTTGGTTTTATTTCTGCCTTTCTAAGAATTTTTGTGCCGTAGTTAATCCTTCTGAACTCATAGCAGGAGACCACATTTTTAAAAATGAGCATTGGCATTTAAGAGCCAACTGTGCTCTTAATCTACATTATAGCAGTAATTAATGTATTCAACATATAGGGAATATAACATATTTAGGTGAGTGAAATGTAGGTGAGGAGAACAACAATGGATCACAGCAAAGAGATCATCATATTTATGTTCCAAATGCAACATTATTTCAGGATATTCAATTTAATGTTGTCTTTTATTTGTATTAAAACATACATAATTTAAGAGCAGGATTATCGGGGCAGCACTGTGTCATTTTTGCCTAACAGCGATTTTAAACGAAAGGAAAAGGCAGGTGAACAGAGCCGATCTCAGAAATCTGTCATTTCATGATTTTGTCAGCTCTGTGAATTGCATTTGTGCTTTTATTATACATTCGTCACTCTGTGCTCGGTTGCTGACTGAAAAAGAGTAAAGAGTTCTGCATGCCATTATAATCTTTTACAACACTAAAAGAAAACCATCTACCATCTGCAAGACTGTAAAATTTGCTAGATGATGTTATCAAAAGGGTTTTAGCAAATACATAATTTTTTATGGATTTATAGATTATTTTCTGACTTTTACAAGGAAATTAGTAAACAGTTACAACACTAAAAAAGTTTCATCTAACTAAATGGGAACACACACACACACACGTGCATACACACACAAGCATTATATATATATATATATATATATATATATATATCAAATACACGTGCACTCACCCAAAAAAAAAAATAATGCTTTGTAAAACCTGGTCTTCTCCCCACACCACCTAAAATCGTGTAGAGGACAGGCGTTTCCTGCACACAAGACACGTATGCCGTAATCAGTTATTACATTAAATCTCCAAGTGAAGCAGCCCATTTAGTGGAAGAGAGCCACATTATTCCTGCGCTCTGCTCTCAGCTGCATGTTCTCTGCTACGCTGTTCATCACGTTTGTGCTACATTTCCATGCTAATTTTGCATTTTAAAACTGTCAAGACTAACTGCACAACAGAATTTGAAATGATCTCAGCAGAATTATGGTGTAATTATCCAAGTAGATTTTGTGCATAAATTCCGTGCCTGTCCCTCGCCAGCGACGAATGTTGGAAGTACTTTTGTTCCAGGTGGCTATAATTAGGATGGAGTGAGGTGAAATCAGCTAGTGTGGAGTCTTTAAACCCACACAAAAGAATAATAACAATGGTATGTAAACTGAGATGTTTGCTTGTGAAACCTGCTGGTTACCTTGGCCTGCTTTTGTCTTGTTCGCTGTGATTGTTTTCCCCGCACAGTGTGTTGGGATGCCTCACTTTAATAAAACCTACATTTTTTTTCCCGTTTATGATTATTTAGAAAACACCATACCATGAAAAAGCAAATGTAAGCATCGTCTTTAATAAGGCTGATACTTTACAAAGCCATTAATGAACTGGAAGGGATTAAGATGGGGGTAAATATCAGAACCCAGTGAGTGGATGGTAGAATATTAAAAGTACTCATTTGATATTATGCTCCCATTTTGTAATGAATTGATATTATAGTTGTAGCGCAGATTAAATTTTCATTATAGCTGAAATTTTCTACGAATTCCTCCGGGATGGCTAAGAAAATTTACATTTTTGGACCCTTTTGTTCTCAGCCACAATAGGAAATTCAATTTTCATGAAAAGGTTCTTATTTTCCTGGATGGAAACTTCCTTTTTCAAACTGCTTCGCTCCGACAACAGAGCTGCCGGGCAAGCAGCAACAGGTACCCAGCCAGTCTGTTTACAAAAACGGCTCACCACTGAGTGCTTGTAGTCTTTAATTTAAAAATATTAAAAATGTATTTGAAAGAAAATAAAACCTCACATAGAAATAATAAAAAGACTGCAGTATATGTCTATACAGTATCGTCCTGTAACTCACTTTAATGTCTGTGTATGGTGAGACCCGACCCCCATGGGCGGACTGGTAATCTGGACATTCTGTGAAAGCCAAAGCGCCAGGCTGACCAAGTGTGTGGATGGCCATCAGATGTATTTACCATAAAATATAAAATAGGTTTAAAACACGCATGTTCAACATAAATGGTTTTTTAGCCGCCTCCCACCCTGGACAACAATATTCAGAAGACTATTCCTTCAGGCTTATCCCTGGTTCACTTGCTAAAACTAAGCAAAATTTTTACTCAATATGTTTCAGTTTTAGCCCATTATATGACACTGGCCATCAAACAAGTAGCAAGCAAAATGTGAATGGCATTAGGAAAATTTAGCTTTCTGCTTATTTACTATTAAAAAATCTAATTCGTTTTAAATTTTTGTGAATGCAAATACAGATTTTTTTGTGTTTTTCATTCGCCCATGTATGTTCTAGTGTTGTTGCTTCTGTATGTACATTTTTCACCTTGTGGAAGTATCAGTTATCAGCATAGGGAACAATTCCATTCCAGGAATCTTCGTTTGTAGAATACTAGTAATACATATGTACATTAAAATTAATACAAAAAATTACTTTTTTTTCTATTAGCTACATGAAAGTCCTGTTTCATTATCAAGAATTAGTCTGTGGTTTGCAAAGCATTACTTGAGAAAGGAAATTGCCAGCCATGGAAATATCTAATTAGCTTCCTGTCTTGAATTTTATGGCCTTTCCAAGATATGTCTGACACATAATTTAAGGTTGTCAGATTCCATTTCCCTCTCTAACTGGCTCACAATATTATTTTACCACACTTCCAAGTGTATTTCAGGAGATGACAGAATATATTTCAGTCAAACTGAAGTCTTTGCATTGTGTAATACAGTTTTTAACCCATTGAAGTAAATTATATGTCTTGTAATAACAGTTCAGCTACACCGCATTTGTGTTGTACATAACAAATACATATTTCTGGTACTAAGAATTCAAATAGTGACAGAAGAGCATTTTATTTAAAGTGAAACAACGTTTATGATTTCTAAACAATGAAATAACCCCACATTATTGTATGTAGATATAAGCTAGTTTTGATAATTTTCAAATAAATAAAGGGTTCTGTTTCAATGAGAAGAAAAAAAAAATGGGTCAGCAAATTCCTGCTAATTGATGTTGGTTTTTCACTGCCTTTACAAAGTACAGGAGGACACTTGCGCCGTGCTTTTAATGTGAAAATACCTTAGTTTCCTGTGGATGAAGCTTTGACCAATGACAGTGATTTTATAAAGCTCCACTAAACAAACAGCAAGAGCTGTCAGCAACCTCTCTACGAGTATTCCCAGGGTAAATTATTCATATTGAAGCTTTATTTTAATGGAGCCAGTTTGATTTACACGAGAAGCTCCTCAGATCCACTAAATTGTAACACAGGCCCTAATAAATTGTCGTACGCTAAGTTGGAGTCCTGTTTTTTAATTTATAGAACAGCTCTTTGTTACAGTGCACACTATAATTCAACATCAGTACAGATCTAGTGAACAGCCATTTTATGTCTTGGTGATGCATATTTGCCTTACAATTGGACAGAAAGTTAAATTTGACAATTGATTTCAAAAACACAGCTCCAGACCTGTTTTTCCCCTCTGTTCCATAGATCAAAGTTTTAGTTTCAAAGCAAATGTTGTAGTTGACTTGGTAATTTTTCCAGGAATCTTCATCAAGACTTGAACACCAGTATAAAATGGCAGAGACGCAATGGCAATTGCCTCACATCAAAGGTTTAGCAAATTCCAAATGTGTATATGGTGCATATACGCAGTGTGTGTGACACACCATATACAAGCTAGGTGTGCGAGCTGTGAATTAGCAGTGCTTATCCAGGTGAATGCATAAGAAGACTTGATGTTTTTATTTCACTCTTTCGAGTGGACAGCTGGGGAGGGTGTATCTTCCCACTGTGAGGTCCTCGTGTCCTCTTCACAGACAGAGCTGAATGGAGCACAATGAAATGTCATCCTGCCTGCGTTAAAATGGTGCTTCTTCCACTGCGCTGAGATGTTTTGTTGTCGCCATGGTAACTTTAGAAAAGTCCTGCATTAGCAAGGGTAAAATCGCTCCCTTGTTGGAACCGAAAAACGTGTTACCTTCACTCAAGTGCAGTCCCAAAGCATGCAAAAGCAAGTTGCCTGCTTACCACCCTGGCAAACAGGGAACGTTCACATAACATTCACTAACGTTCCCAGAATGTTCTGATGTCTGGCTTGTTTCTGTGAACAATTTCTCTCATTACTGTTTCTTTACAAAAATAGCGCTTGGTGCAAACTGCTGCCTTCTAACTGCAACCTTCAAATTGACAGGCTTTTATTGTGTCTCCGGTTTCTTATTGAATTATTTCTGAATGGCATAATGCTCGCTGTCCACATTTGCTCATCCACTAAAGCAGACGTCTGGAAGGTTCACATCCTATATAATCATATGCCCATTCAAATGGGCTGCTTTCACTGACTGAAAGACCAATGTCCCATTTTTGGATTAATATTTCAGTTTCGTTTTTGCAGTTGTGTAATGCCTATTCCAGCATGCAATCCTATTGGCCATTTCAACTAAATTACTTCATCGTTGTAAAATTGCAGTCATATTAGTAGGAATAATATATCTCCAAGGTTCTCTGCATGTTTGTTGAATTAAACAGAGACAAGACAAACTGTGAGATTCATTTATAACAACAGTTATATTTGAACAAAACCACATTGTGGTTTTGTTCATTATCACTTATGGATAAACATTTAAGAGCATTGTTATTTCAATGTTCAGGGAGGGTGTGTCTGTGTTTTTTGGTGAACAAAAAAAAACAAACGGGAATTGGGAAATTAACTTTGTGGGTAGACGACGGACAGCTGGCAAGGCAAGCTGGCGAGACATGGAGGATAAACGGGTGAATGATGTAAGAGTGGTGACAACGGAGAACATCGAGACGGCACCCTAAAACAAACTGTTCTGTTTCACCAAACAATCTTTACAGTCTTTTACTATCTATTTTTACAATTGGAACTAATGGTGTGATACAGATTGTGGTATGTACAAATTACAAATGTCACACCACTTTTTTGTAGAGTATGTGCTCTATCCTTGTTCTGCTGCTGTCTGTGTGAGTTTTACTTCCTGTTTGGTTTTCTATCCACAGTTTACAGACACGTGGTTTAGGTGACCTGGTGTGTCTCACTTTTCACTTCAGTGTGTGTGTGTGTGTGTGTGTGTGTGTGTGTGCGTGAGTGTGTGTGTGTGTGTGTGTGTGTGTGTGTGTGTGTGTGTGTGTGTGTGTGTGTGTGTGCATGTCTGGTCATGTATAAGTGAGTCCCCTATGTTGAACTGCTGCCTTGTTCAGTTGTACCCTGCATTGTGAGCTTTGTACCTGGGAATAGGCTTCTCTGACCACACCTTGGATGAATGAACAGAATAAAATTGTAATAAAAAGACAGGTTTAAAAAGTTTGATCTTTTTCCACAGTTATAATGAGTTAAAATGATATTGCATGGGTAACAGTGTCTGTTTTAGCTCCTCTGGCAGTGGCTATTGATAGCTCTGAATACACACTAGCATGAGGTAGGGCGTGCCCTAGGGCAACGGGCTCTTCACCCCCCAGCCCATGGACGTATTCCCAGCCACCCATGGAGGTTAGAGCCAAGCACACGGCTGCGCTGTGAACTCACTTCCTGTCCTGCGTAGCCTCAGAGGCACATGACCCCAGGGCTGAGCCCAGCTCAGGCCATTGTTCAGAACCTGCACACTGCGGAGGGGGATGCTGCGGGGACACTGTGTACCGACAAATAGGGTCAGGAAGCTGAGCTGGAATGACAGCATCATGTTCTCATCAAACCGTGTGTTTGCATACGTTTTTCATTTCATCCAATGATAAAACCATCAGCAAAAATTTTAATTACGTTGCCTTTAAAAATCAGTTCTAAATAGGTTCTAAAGAAAGATGATCTGAAACGTGCGGGCCAGTCACGCAGGTCGTGTGTAAACATTGACCTTTAAACTCCTGAGACCACAGTAGTGGACATTTTCTTTTTGCATCTCTCCTTCTGCTGACTTGAGCAATGCTTCTAATTCCTAGTGTATGCTGTAAGACAAAAACAAAAATTATTTTCAAAAGTAAACACTGTAAGATGCTTTAAGTCCTCTTATATTATAAATTATAATATTTTTTCCTTGGTTCTCAGGAGGTTTAAATTGAGATACTTGAACTGGCATTACTCCACAAGTTGCCATAGCAATATAGACCAAACAATATTCTTCCAGATACCAATCAGCTTTTCTGTTGTTCTCACGTGCTGGGTGTAAGCGTCTCTTAACAGCGTACAGACATGTCAGTGATGTAATGCTGTGTAGGTTCTGAAGCTTGCACCAGTCAGCCTTACTTCACTGACACAACACTGGTGCATCTGAGATCTTCAGACCTCATACGTGTTGTGTGTGTGAGCAGGTGGAGCTGGGTGGAGCGTATGCTCTGGTAAAATCGAAAGCCTATATTTGGAAAGGGGAGAATCCCACGTCCACAAGGAGACATTCCCAGCCGTGTTTCCTGTGGGGTGGAAAGTGTCAGACTGACTGAGGAAAAAAAAACAGCAGCAAGAGGAAAAAAGGAAAAAGGAGCTGTGAGGGGGGCATTTCTAGAACAAAGACCCACCCCCTCCAGTGTTGTACCCCCTTTTCAAGGCTCAGCATGTTTTTCTGTGTACCTAGGTTACTGGCCTGTGAGCCAGACTTCTCACAGTCCAGAGCCAGAGAGTCACTGAGCCTCTGCTGCTTTTCCTTATATCCCCAGTTTGGGGTTTTTGAAAGACGTTTTACCATAGTACGGCAAATCCAGGCAGTGAAAGCACAAGGCTCATCTCACACATGGATAAACATCATGGTGTATTCACATCACACACACATACACACACACACACACTCAAACAAAACAAACACAAAATCATATATTCCTAAAAAAGTAGATTTAGCTGAACACACAGTGTTTGGCCTTGACCTCATTGCAATGATTTTAGTTTTTACATTAAAATGCAATTTGGGAAATTAATAAATAAGAGAACAGGTTCCCTATTTAACACACTCATGTTCAGACATGGCTTTACACAAAAAGATGTTAGTTTTTAAAGTATCGCTCTCACATAACCAAAGGGATCAAATCTGGCAGTTTCGCATGTAAATATGGTTAAAGCCTTGGAAAGATCTGGTTCTCTATTAGGGTCGAGCTTGGTCTTAGCCTCAACTTTCTACACAATGACCAGGCCTCATTCTCTGCTTATGTAACTAAGTTACGTGTATGCTTCTGGGTGTGTGTGTGTGTGTGCGCGTGTGCATATTTGAGAGTGTATTTGTGAGTGAGTGAGTGGTCATTTTTTCCTCTGAACTTAAAACACAAAGCGCTCTTTTGTTTCAGAAATACGCGAAGCCTTTCTGACAAACGGACCTCTGCACAGTGACCTACGCTGAGCTGAATCACGCTGCATTCAGATTTGCTTAACAACAAAGAGACTGGAAATGCTCCTCCTCCCAGCTTTACGAGTCTCTCCAAAACTGAAACCTCCATTGAAAGCGAGGCCTGTTCCTGCCCTTACACTCTCAAATAGGTATCAATGCAGACAACGCATTATCTTTCAAACATAAAACCTTGGAGGCATTATTATCAGTTCCTAAAAGACATTTTATAGTGCACTTCAACAGGCTGTGTTATTGGAAGGAAGCGTCAATCATACCAGCAAGGCAAGTAATGACTGCAAATCTGTGATGCTGTGCTGAGGTTATGAAGACCACAGCCTGAGGCTCTCCTCTTGACAACATCTGAAAAGAGGACCTTAGTGAGGATAGCTTTTGCCTGCTTGCTAACCCACTAGGTGACTTCCCACCCCTCCACTGATTCCTGTAAGTTCAAAGACATGACATTTGTGGCTTTAAATGTCTTCTCCTGTTCCCCAATTTTCTCTGCTTTTGAAAATTACAAAAAAGAAAAAAAAAAATCCTGTTTTCTTAACTTTCGCAATGGGAACTGATACAGGTGAGACCCCAAAAAGGAAGGAGCTCTGTGGAGTAGCATGTTGTTCAGCCTTTTCTTTTTCAGTTATTTCTATTCACTGCACTTATTAACTTATTTTATGCAGGTGTAGAGCTTAAGTTGTGCCATTATTATTGTACTGTCCTGTTCCTTGACAGAACATGTGCACCGTGCCTTTTTCATGCCTTTTCTTTGTAAGCTGTTGAGTAGGTTTGGTTGTATTTGAAGTGCGGTACAGAGAGGTTCATAGGGGTTTTCTGTGCAAAGCAGATGCAGGAGACAGAACGGAGAAACATAGGGACTGGAAGCGGGGGCCGCGTGAGAACGGCGAGAGGCGGCTGTGGAATGACACCTGCAGGTGGGTGTGTCCTCATTGTCACACTGTCCCATGTGGCAGAGCATTGTGGAAGCACAGGCACCACTGGCAGCACATCATGCCCAGATTCATGACTGGTTTAGCACAGGCTCTACCCTAACATTTTTCATCAGCTGTTTCCTGACATAACTCTGAAAACTCCTTTTTTTCCTTAGGGTGTGTGAGCACATTGCAAAGCATCTGCCTTCATTTTCTCAGATATGCTGCCAAATAATAGCAGCAGACCATATTTCTGTGTCTGAAACAATTGTTGTCCATATTCCTTCTCTTTATATAAATATATATATATATATATATATATAAAATGCAATACATTTACATTAATATACTCTAATTCTACTGTCTGTCTATTGTCATTATGTTTTATAACCTTTCTTCTTGGTAGTGTGTATGTTTGAAAATCACCCCGGGGCTGAGCCCTTCAGCTTTCTGACTGGTTTAACACTTTAACGTTCGCCTATATAAATAATAAATAATCACTTTTTTGTTACCTCCTTTAAGTAATTATAGAAACGAGGAAAAAAATGAACTATTGATCAAATTTATTTTTTATGTCGTGCTGGTCGTGCTGAAGGCGGCACGGTGGTGTGGTGGTTAGCACTGTTGCCGCGCACCTCCAGGCCTGGGGTTCAATTCCCGCCTTTGGTCTGTGTGCGTGGAGTTT
>JABJVR010006680.1:0-12214 GCA_025773905.1 Chitala chitala
ACATAGCGTACAGCGTACAGTTTACAGCAAACAGTGTACAGCGAACATAGCGTACAGCGTACAGTGTACAGCGAACAGTGTACAGCGAACATAGCGTACAGCGTACAGTGTACAGCAAACAGTGTACAGCGAACATAGTGTACAGCGTACAGTGTACAGCG
This sequence comes from Chitala chitala, assembly GCA_025773905.1. NCBI lineage: Eukaryota > Metazoa > Chordata > Actinopteri > Osteoglossiformes > Notopteridae > Chitala > Chitala chitala. The sequence continues at coordinate 162 of JABJVR010006680.1, forward strand.
AACATAGCGTACAACGTACAGTGTACAGCAAACAGTGTACAGCGAACATAGCGTACAGCGTACAGTGTACAGCAAACAGTGTACAGCGGACATAGCGTACAGCGTACAGTGTACAGCAAACAGTGTACAGTGTACAGCAAACAGTGTACAGCGAACATAGCGTACAGTGTACATCGAATAGTGTACAGCATACAGCTTACACAGCCCGCAGGCCTCAACCTGCTCACATCCTGCTGCTTTTATGTCATCTTATTGTAAGGCCACACAGTGAAATAGGAGCTCATGTTACTGAATAGCCACATGCTCTCTAAAAACCATTGACTGTTTCGTGGGTACATTTGTCTCTAAAGTGCAATACATAGTGCTAAAATATAAAGAAAAAACTGTTTTGTTAGTGCCAAGCTCTTTCTAATTTAACCTAATATTATGTTCACACCCTCCCCTGCGCCTGGCTCCAGGCTTCCCCCGACCCTGAATTGGATAAGCGGTATAGAGAATGGATGGACGGATGGATCATGTTTACATGCTTGACTTTTCCTGGTGATCTTTTTAAGATGTGATTGACTGAATGAATTTCATGTCATTACTAGCCTATGTGACGTGTAATCTATCAGACAAACAAATATGTCAAGCAACAAAATGTTTTATTGGGAGTTATGTTGCTTTATTTTGTATTTTATTTATTTACAAGAGCTTAGTCTTTCATAGCTTTTCACAGATCAGCGTGTCGACAAGTGAAAAAGGAACTAAAACAACAAAAAAATAATTCATAAAGCCGCAGCTCTATGTTGCGTAGTGTAGTTTCATAAATGCAATGTGTAAATTAAATAAATTTAATAAATTACAGGCAGCGTAACTGGAACACAAGAAAATAAGGTGTGCAGGTTGGACATATGTCATTAACTACAGCTGTGACTGAATCCCCCTGGATGTCAATTAAGCTCTCAGTTTAACGTTCCTTTTACATTCCTTGCCTGTTACTGTTGATCTAAGTGGAGTGCACACACACCATGTTCGGTTCATTAGTTTGCTACAAGAACTGAAAGTGAAAATAAGCATACACAAGGTTTAATATTTGTATTATACTAAATAAGTAAATGTCATGTTTTAATTATTTATAAATTTTTTTATAACTTGCAAGAAATAGCATAGAAACCTTTTTTGGACTGTTTTGTTTCACATACTCCTGCAGCTAACGAACTAACAGCTATTTCTTAGATCTGCACCTGTGGATTTGACCAGCTCTTCTTTCTCTGTGGGTCTTTTTTTCCATTTCCTTTTTGTATGCGTGCGTGTGTGTGCCTACATACAGAGTTCTCGACACACATGCTTTGTTCTGCAGTTCTAAGAAGTGGTTTACTTGAATTGGTGACACAACATTTCCCCATATGTGTTTGTGGGTAAACGCCTGTCTTGGTGTACATTCTAAGCAGTGCTGTTTTTTACCTTCTGCCCAGTGTTGTCTCAGTTTGGCAGAAACCTCTTGCTAATCCTCAACTGAATAACTTGTTTGCAAAATTGGAATAATTGTCTCTCTTACCACGTCCAATTATAGAACACCATGCAGCTTGCTTATAGAGTTGTAGATACTGCACACTTGGTTTAGTTAAAAACATCTGTCTGCAGCACTGGCACCTTGTGCTGTTTATTCCTCATTGCCCTGCGTGTTGTTTGTTTGTTCATTGTCCTGTTTATCTATTCATTGCAAAGATATTAGTCATCACCCAAGTGGCTGCTCTGTTTGTCTTGTGTGGCTGTTCTCTGTGTTGCTGCTCTGCTGAACGTGCCATGGGGGGAGAGTTCTGTGCTCTACTGCTTCTGTTAGAAATATCCTATACTTGGTGGGATTTGAATAATTACCAAGTTCAGACAGACAAGTACATTTTTATTGTGCTGGTTTGAAATACAGCTGAGAGTGCAGTGAAATAAAATGCAGTATTAGAGCACTAAACATCTTCTCTAAAACTGTCTTCGCCCAGACTCGGTGGAATGTTACAGCCTCAGTAAAAATGAGTGGACGTTTGTGTCTTCGATGTCAGAGCCACACTATGGCCACGCTGGGACAGTTCATGGAGATTTGATGTATGTCTCTGGTGAGTCACTCTTTAATTTTTTTATTATGATTTTTAAATCTAATGATCCGGATTTTGACAGGTAATCCAGACGGCTGGTTCTGCTGTTGCAGGTTCTGCACATATAGGATTTGTTGAGAATGTGAGAATGTGTTTTATGGTCCATTTTGCATTTTTTGTAAAGTTTTTGAGGATAGCTCCAAACAATATACTTTTTTTTTTAAATAGATTTGAAAATCCAACAATTGCCCAGTTGACTCACATGTGCAAATATTTCCTGGCACTAAAAGAAAGCATAATTGTTATTCCAGTTAAACAGGTTTTTTTCTGTATCAGACATAGTTTTAAGTAGGTCACGATTTCTCTTTGTAGTGTAAGATAATGTTACTGCTGTTTGAGCCATGTTTCTGTTAACTGGGTCACTGACTAGTATGTAAGGTCTAGTTTTTCTTTGTAAATGACATTTTGCATGACCAAATGACATGGAAAAATAAATGTGTTGAGTATGTGCAGTCCCTTCCCCACAGCAAACCCACTTTAAGAAGTGCTTTGTACACCCACAGCCATGACTTTGTTGTGGCCACGTAGCCAGTCAGCGCTGCCTTGTTCTCTCAACTGACAATAACACATTTTTATGTACTCTTTATCCTAAAAATAACTGTTGTGTGATTAAATGCTGTGATTGGGATTACTTCTGAGCATAATGAGAGGTGAGCCTGGTAACTTTAGTGATGCTCCTCCCCAGGGGGTATAACACGGGACACCTTCCAGAAGGAGCTCTGGTGTTATGAGCCCGAGGCGGACAGCTGGAGCCGGCGAGCCGACATGAGCACTCTGCGTGGCCTGCACTGCATGTGCACTGTGGCAGATCGTCTCTACGTTATGGGTGGGAATCACTTTAAGGGCGCCACAGACTACGACGACGTGCTCAGCTGCGAGTTCTACAGCCCCGCCACAGACCAGTGGACCGCTGTGGCGCCCATGCCCCGAGGCCAAAGTGACGTAGGCTTGGCTGTTTTCAAGGGATTCATTTACGTTGTTGGGGGATATTCGTGGAACAGTCGCTGCATGGTGGATATTGTGCAACGCTACGACCCCCAGGGGGACGTATGGGAGAAAGTTTTCCATGTTCTGGAGCCCCTAGGGGGAATCCGGGCCTGCTCCATGACAGTACAGCCACCTGAGGGCTTTGTGGAAGCCCAGATTCAGGAGTGTCCACTCTCCAGTACCAAGGCCTGACTTTTCATATTTATTCATTTGTAAGGTCAGCACTGCAAACTTACAAATCCTACAGCTTGTTTCTTTGGTTTCTTAATTGTTTTTTTTCTGTTATATTAATGTTGCCAAAACATTTTGTGTATTTGAATAAACTTTTTTTTTAAGAAATTAAAGTGTGGTACAGTGACTAAAAATATAAATTACTTAAGTAACAACGTCTCTTTGTAGAGTAGCAGAAATGGCAGAATAAGATGTAACAGATTTCTGGAAAATTATCCATGTAACAACAACATTTATCAATTCTACTGAACAAAAATACTTGTATTGTTTCTGTAGTTTTAAAAGTGGAGAAAAGTGAAATAATCCAACATTTTCCCTTAATATGTATTATGATGGCACAGAAGGTCCTTCTCACACACAGCAACATCCTTGGTTTTGCCTTTATTTTCTGTGCTGACAGGTTTGGAAGGCCCGCTATCTGTCAGACAGTAATGTTTAGGAGCTTAGAAGCATTGACGCATTTCAGGTGTAGCCTTGCACTCTTGACCTTACTCAGATAAGAGACCGACTGTTTTTTTCCCAGCCACAAGGTCTGTGGATGTTAGAGTGAAGGTTATTGGAAAGAATTAGTGAGAAAAGATCAGTGTGCTGGAATATGTTATAATTGAGAATGTGAATTAAGTGCTGTCATTTGTACATGATGTTCTAGATAGTTTTTAGATCAGTTGCTAACCAGATGTACTATTAGAAAAAGCTAAAACAAGTAAAACCAAACGTTTGACACTAGCTTTTTCAAAAAGGTAAAAATTTATGTAGCATATAAACATACATATTATAACAAAAATCAATCTATATAAATTGCTTGACTGTGACACTTTCTCCATGTAACTGTAAATATAACCCAAGGAAGGAAAAATAAGCAGTATGTAGTAGTTTTTATTTAACCCCCCCGTATCTGTGGGAGACACGTTAACTAACTGCCCCTTGTGGATAAGTGAAATCAGATATTACCAAACTCTATGTATAGTGTACATATTGTATGTATAAGTAATTTTAAAATTATACACATTAAGACTCAGAAATATTGAGTAGCCTTCTTTTTTAATGTGATGATAAAAACAGAAATGAAATGAATGGTATAGGTGTTGCTCTGATGAGGACTGTCAGGGCCAAAGCCATGACATCTGGTTACAAGGATTGTCTGATTTTAATTTTTGGACTTTGTTTTTATCTTTATATTTTCAAACCTCAGTTAACTGAAATTGCAGTTGGAGAGTCCACAGCTGAGAATAGAACTCATACACAGTACTGCATAGTCCACTTCTTAAAAGATCTGACTTTTTTTAAATTGAAGCATGAATACTACTTTATATAACTCATATAGGCCTACTACTCAATTAATAATTAATATTATATATATATATAATTAATTAATATTAATTAATATATAATTATATACTTCACAAATGAACTACAAAATTACTGTTTTATAGTATATTTAAAAATGCAATATCCTTTAAGAGAAAATGCTGAAAAGGTCAATGGCCGATTTATTATACTCTTATCTGATACTGCATCAAAAATTTCTAACAAAACCATACAAGGATTTATGTTAGATAATGTATACATAACCAAAACTATTCTCTGCACCCAGAGGATTCTGGGATTGCTATCTTCACATGTTCAGCTGGCTTGCTTTTTAAAACTCCTCTTTCCGTGCGTCTAACAATATGTCCTAGTATGGGTTTTTAGGGTATAACTTCGGACTGTGGATGTATCTGCATAATTGTGAGAACATTAATTTTAGGATCTTACATTGGCATGGAAAAGAATACCATTAAATAATGAACTTAAACTGTAAATGTAAACCTGTAAATATACAGTTGAACAGATATAGCATGTAAAAGACATTTTTATACTAAATCTGGTATCAGAGACGTATTTTTAACATATTTTCTATTACTGTTTGGCATCATCCAAAATAGTAAAAAGGGTTTGATCTCAAACAAAATTAAAAAGAAATCTAAACCAAACATTAAACATTTTGGTATTTAGTCCAATTTATCATATGCAAGGCTGTGTAACCCAAGAAGTGTTATACTAAACAAGATCCTGGTTTTCAGACTTGCCTTGACACAAAAGGCTGGTCTTTCAAGGTTGTCCAGGGTGAAGGTCCTTGTATTGCAGCACTGGCAGACCTTAGTGTATATAAACCTTATTATTACCTCCCCTTCTGTCATCATTTAGCCGCTGATTGTGATAGTGACTTGTTGTTGAAGCCTCCTTTAGTTAGCAGTGCATGCCTCAGTGGGAGACTACAGTCATGTCTCTGTCTAGTGACATTTGTCTTGTAACTGGTGCAAGTGGCTTCTTGGGAGAGCACATTGTTCGGCTGCTTTTGAAAGAGGGTGTAGCTGAAGTCCGTCTGCTGGACAAGTACATTAAACCTCAGCTTGTCCAGTCTTTGAAAGGTAAGCGTTTATGTTACTTAAGATTCTGTAAAGAAAATGCCAAAATAAATTTAAATGCATAAATTTTACCAGATGTTTTTCTTTTGTATTTGCGAATTTGATCTCTAAAAATTAATTTTAAAGCGAAATGTGTTCCTTGGGAAGACTTAACCACATTTATTTTCACTCGCACATATGAGCAATTTGACTTTGGTTCACAACAATTCCCAGTACTAACATACAGCACTGCTGTAAGCAAACCATTGTTGTGGTTTTTCAAACAAACTTTTATTTTACTGTTCTGCCACAACGTCTCTAGATGCAATCTTTTTCACTGCATTTGACCTGAATGTTGACAGTTCCAAATGATGTGAATTGTTTGGTGTGCCACAGCTTCAGCGGAGCAGACAAAGGTGAGTGTAAACGTGGGAGATGTTCGGGACAGCGAGTGCCTGAGAAAAGCGTGCAGAGGAGTTTCCACAGTCATCCACACAGCCTCTATCATCGATGTCACTGGAGCAGTGGACTACAGGGAACTCTATGACATCAATGTAAAAGGTCACACCCTTACAGTATTGTCATCTTCTGCATTATTACACTGGCATTTTTGTGTCTTATTCAAGGATATAAAAGCTGTTTAGCAGCTGAGATAATTCATGAAGTTTAATTTTGTTTTCAGTCATGGTGTGGATGAACTAATAAAACAATATCACATGAGAGAGAGTACTGCTGTACTGACTATCAGCATGGCTGTGATGCAGTTGTAGGTATGAAGCCACAGCTGGAGTGCCGAAGACATCACAGCCTCATGTGTGATATTGCTTTTATACAACAAGTCTACAAATGACATTAGTTGACAGTAATAAATGATAACAGATTATGATTTATTTAATCAGAAATAAATATTTGGTTTTGCCAACTCAAATACTTCACAAGGGGGAGGTTTGCATGGATGTATACTGGCTTTTTTTCTTCTCCTCTTCCTCTGCTGATGACTATTCATAATTTAACTCAAATGTTATTTCTGAAAAGATGTCCATGTTTTCGGTGTAATTTCTAGCATTGAGCTAGTGATATAGTTAGTGTAATTAATGATTATTATACAACAGTTCTACAAACACTATTACTTGACAGTAATAAGCAACAACAGAGCATGATTTGTTTCTTTATTACAGTTAATGTTATTAATGATTATTATAACACGTGTGAAGTAGAGTAATGCTTATTGTTAAACATCCCAGTGCTGTTATACTGTATATCAGCACTCTTCGAATACCTCTTGTCCAATAAAATCAAACTTCTTTATAATTCTGTATAATCTCACATTCCTAAAAATGATTAATCTTAAGAGATTTTTGACAAAATGTAGAGGTTTATGCACCAGGGATGGTTTCTGCTTTGCTATTATCAGCAGGTGGTTTAGGTATGCTGCTAGAAGACTGCTGTACAGTAGTAGGCAGTATGGCTGACATCATCTACTCAAGGACTCGCACAGCACTAGTTTAAAGTTTAAAAACAATCTGAACTGTATAGATCAGTATCACTGTGTTATTTATGAAATTGCCAAAAAAAAATCCTTAAAAAACACAATGCAAAAAATGTAGAGCCAGCAAAGTCCATCTGTCTTTGGACATATCGTATATTATAAATATATAAATATCATATATTATTTGGCTGTAAATGGGAGACATCAAGGATATGCCATATTACAAATGAACTGTAAATATTTCACTGTCTTCTTAAAGTTACAACTGAAAGCTAATCACAAAAGTTGAAATATATTTCTAAAGTTGGTGAAGTGTTATTTGCTACTTTGAAGAGGCCCATAATCATTTTACATGTTTTTATTAGATACATCTTGCTTGACATCTGATCATCTATAAGACTGTTGCATTTTCAAATGCTGTTTGAATATTTTGTGATTTTTCTTCCCTATAGGCTCCCAGATATTGTTGGAAACCTGTCTTCAAGAGAATGTGACCTCCTTAATTTACACAAGCAGCATTGAAGTGGCAGGACCAAACCCACAAGGGGACCCTGTTTTTGATGGTGATGAGGATACCCCATACCTCTCTGACCTCAAATTTCCCTACAGCAGGACAAAATGGGAAGCTGAGCAGCTGATTCTGAAAGCCAATGGACAGTCTCTAAGCAGTGGTGCTTTCCTGGCCACCTGTGCCTTGCGACCCATGTATATCTATGGGGAAGGCTGCCGGTTCTTGCTGAGACACATGTGTGACGGGATTCGCAACAGAAACACCCTGTTTCGTACATCCCGAGCAGAAGCGAAAGTGAACCCTGTATATGTGGGTAATGCTGCCTTTGCACATGTCCAAGCTGCCCGGGCACTGAGGGACCCGCACATGCGGGCAAATGTGGCAGGCAACTTCTACTTTATATCTGATGACACTCCACCTGTCAGTTACTCTGATTTTAACCATATGCTGATGTCACCACTGGGTTTTGGAATACAGGAAAGGCTGTTCCTTCCCTTTCCTCTCCTATTCTTTTTCTCCTTTCTTCTGGAAATGGTAAAGATGATTCTCCGCCCATTCATAAAGTTCACTCCACCCCTAAACCGACAGCTGCTTATCATGCTGAACACTCATTTTACATTCTCATATCAAAAGGCCCAGAGAGACATGGGTTATACTCCATGTTATAGCTGGGAAGAGTCGAGTAAGCGCACCACTGATTGGCTGGCTTCCAACCTTCCACCTGAGAGAGGGAAAATTACATCCCAGTGATCATCTCTCAATCAAAAATATCTTCAAATATCATTAGAGCTTAAACTCTTAATTTATTCAGACATACTATCAAACAAGCTATTCAATTCAGGGTGGAAGGCCTAAAGCTTAACCCAGGTAGCATATAGCAAAAAAGTGAAATGTACATCAGTGTCATCAGCCTCACACAGGGCACTTACTTACAAACACCCATATAAACAAACTAAGGATAATTCTTCACTTGCACTGCATGTTTTTGGACTGAGAGCAAGCCAGAATATCCATGGTAAGACATACAGGCAAGGGGAGAACATGAAAACTACAACTACAGCTACATCTACAAACTACAAACCACAAACTACAGAGTACAGCTACTACTGTACAAACTACATCTACAACTATATCTACAATGTAATGCTGAAATTTTTTTTTTAACAATGACAGCAAAGGAAGCAAAATGTTTGTTTTGTCACATATTGTTGAAGTTTTTAATATAATAAATTGGTGTTGTGGCAAAATCGTTTTGATTGTATTTTAATTTCCATTATATTTATGCTTACTACTAAATCTTTGAGTTTTTCAAAGCAAGGGATTCTTCTTCATGCAGCCAACCTCTTTTATGACATTAATGAAATGCAAATGAACTCGATAGTTTATGTACATTCAATGATAGGAAATATGCAGTAAAAATGAATAATTTGCATCAGATTTTTAATTTTTTTCCAATACATTTTTCCTACACACTGTTGGCCTAGTGTAGTCTGATTCCTAGAACATACCCGAGAGTAGACAAAATAACAGCCATTTCCACAGGGTCACAGATGGCGTGGAGTATGTTCCACCCACGCCTGCACGCACACATGCACGCAAACAAACTAGGAAAGATAAAAGATTTGGAAAAAATATAAATGCAGAAAAATCTACAAGATGGAGTAAAAGTTAAATTAAAAACTATTGTTTTGTGATCAGTTGAAGACTGTAAGATCATTATCATCAAGTTAACTGAGCCATGGGAGGAAGGCTGTGAGGTGGCAAATGAGAGGAAAGCCTCGAAATACCAGCCTTTAATCCACGAGTGTAAAGACAAAGGGTGGCAGGCATGGCTGTTCCCAGTGGAGGTTGGGTGTAGAGGTTTCCCTGCCAAATCAACATGGCAGATGTTATCAGTTCTGGGCATGGATGAAAGGGGGATGAAACACTCAATGATGTTTGGATACCAGCTGATGGCATCTGCTCTTGGCTGAAAACTACAGTTACCTCATGAGGTAACTGAAGAAAGTCGCCTACCAGGTGTATTCTGCAACTTTAACTAAACAAAATGTTATCACTTCAAAGTCAAACAGTACAAACTGAACAAGAACATGGTAACTAAAGAGGAATTGGCAGGCAAGGCTTTAATATCCATAATCAGCAAGCAGCAGGTGGTAACTAAGTGTAGATTTTGACGAGTGATACAATGTTCCTTCCTGTAGCATTCTAGAGAGAACCCAAACAGAGCAGTGAGAGGCTTACCTTTAAACTACTATAACTCAAATTTAAAAACAAATCCAGAACTATACTCTAGCAATTTCAACATAAACAGACAAACACCAAAGCACAAAACTAAGGAAGCAAATTTTAAAACATGCAACAACTGAAAACAGTCTAAATTGATATCAGAGGATGTAACTTTTAACAAGGAAGCCATGAGCTCTCCTCAGCATCTACTCACTGGAATCCGTTTCTGGACCCACTCTGCGGGTTCAGTCCACTCCAGTCATTCTTGTCACTGATGGATGGGCCCACAGGAAACTCCCCAATACCCACAGCATTGTAGAAATTAACGTTTGTTAATTTAAACTGAGACCTGTACCATAACAGTCAACCCCCTGAAGATCTCGCTCTTACAAGCCACTGCATTTGTCAATAGTGTTTGTACATTTTGTGCAACTGAGGATCGGAGCATTCTGAGCTCAATCTGCAATTTTCCCTCATCTACCTCATAGAAATCACACGCTTTTGACCACCTGGATAACATCTGTTTAGGACATCTGAATAACAGACTGTCACGGGTTTACTTGATCCAGTTTGAATACAGTGATACTTGACAGAATTACACTTTGTAAATTTAACATGTAGCTTATATGGCATTCAAAAGAAATTAATAATATAGCCAATAATGTTTTAGAACAGGTTCACTTATTAAGGGAACTCGAAAGAAAAAAAGGTTCAGAAACTATCAAGACATGCAATTTAAACATAATCTGCAGTTGTTTGCAAAGAGACAGAGATGAAATATGTCACATATACATTATTATTATATTTCAGCAGACTGGCCTATGCTAGACAGTTGGCTAGCTTTTGTAGCACTAATTTTTGGATAAGGGAGTGGCCAGCAATACATTCATAAATGTGGGGTCAGGAAAATAAAGCATATTTTATGAAGAATTTTTCCCCATGTGAGTTTGGATACAATTCTATTGTGTGATATGCTTCAAAAGTGTTAAGGATCCAGAAAGTAATCTTTAAGTAATGAACAATTTAGCTAGCCTAGGCACCTGCTACATCTGTTATTGAGAGATGTATCTTTTTTTTGGTTGCATTGTTCTCATAGACATCTTCAACGTCTCCATGAGCAGCGTCACCGTCCCTGTGTGCTTCAAGGCAACCATCATTGTCTACATACAACATAGCTGGTTATTTAAGTATTTAAACTCATTCACCTTCGCTACCTCTGTTCTTTGCAACTGCACCATTCCACCACCCTCTCTCATTTACACACATGTACTCTGTTTTGCTCCTACTGACTAACATTCCCCTTCTCTCTAGTGCACACCTCCACCTCTCCAGGTTCATTTCCGCCTGTTCTCTACTTTCACTACAGATCACGATGTCGTCCGCAAACATCATAGTCCATGGAGACTCCTGTCTGACCTCATCGGTCAACCTTTCCATCACCATTGGAAATAAGAAGAGGCTGAGAGCCGATCCTTGTGCAATCCCACCTCCACCTTAAACCAGTCTGTCATTCCTACCACGCACCTCACTGCTGTCATGCTGTCCTTATACATGTCCTGTATCACCTTCACACTTCTCCATTACTCCCGACTTCCCCATACAGTAATACCAAATTCAAATATGGACTAAATTTCAAATTTCAATCATAACACCAATTGCCCTGTATAGAAGTGAAGTGTGGGGCCTACTCAAAGCACACTAATGAACTCTGGGAAAAACAGCACATTGAAACCTTACATATCCAAATTTATGAAAACATTTTAAACATTGATAGAAATTTGCCAAACTCTGCCACTAGGGCAGAATTAGACCAATACCACCTATGTACAAATATTCAGAAGAAAGCCATAAAATTCTATAAACATATTAAAACCGGTGATCCCAATGGCAGGAGGAACATCTGAAGAAGAGTTTCCTCAGCCAGTTGGTACTCAAACTCCAGAACATTAAAACCATCCCACAGAATATCCTCACCATCCAGCTCAATGAAATTAATTCAATTCAATTCAATTAATTTTTATATAGTGCCTTTCGCAACAGCATGCCTCAAAGCGCTTTACAGAGAAAGTTGAAGAAATCAATACAAATGA